>VONZ01001879.1:0-87469 GCA_012976165.1 Labeo catla
AATATGACGTTGGCTTGAGACGTTGGCTCGACGTTGGATTTTGGTTAGTTAATGCCACAACCTGAAACTAATGAAAGTTCAACGTCTAATGATGTCAGAATTTGACGTTGGCTGGACGTTACAATTATGACGTCTAGGAGACGTTGGGTTTTTGTTGCCATACCTGATGACTAAATGTCAGTATTTGACATCAATATGACGTTGGCTTGAGACGTTGGCTCGACGTTGGATTTTGGTTAGTTAATGCCACAACCTAAAACTAATGAAAGTTCAACGTCTAATGATGTCAGAATTGGACGTTGGGTGGACGTTACAATTATGACGTCTAGGAGATGTTGGGTTTTTGTTGCCATACCTGACGACTAAATGTCAGTATTTGACATCAATATGACGTTGACTTGAGACGTTGGCTCGACGTTGGATTTTGGTTAGTTAATGCCACAACCTAAAACTAATGAAAGTTCAACGTCTAATGATGTCAGAATTGGACGTTGGGTGGACGTTACAATTATGACGTCTAGGAGACGTTGGGTTTTTGTTGCCATACCTGACGACTAAATGTCAGTATTTGACATCAATATGACGTTGGCTTGAGACGTTGGCTCGACGTTGGATTTTGGTTAGTTAATGCCACAACCTAAAACTAACAAATGATCAACGTCTAATGATGTCAGAATTTGACGTTGGTTGGACGTTACAATTATGACGTCTAGGAGATGTTGGGTTTTGGTTGCCATACCTGATGACTAAATGTCAGTATTTGACATCAATGTGATGTTGGCTTGAGACGTTGGCTCGACGTTGGATTTTGGTTAGTTAATGCCACAACCTAAAACTAATGAAAGTTCAACGTCTAATGATGTCAGAATTTGACGTTGGTTGGACGTTACAATTATGACGTCTAGGAGACGTTGGGTATTTGTTGCCATACCTGACGACTAAATGTCAGTATTTGACATCAATATGACGTTGGCTTGAGACGTTGGCTCGACGTTGGATTTTGGTTAGTTAATGCCACAACCTGAAACTAATGAAAGTTCAACGTCTAATGATGTCAGAATTTGACGTTGGCTGGACGTTACAATTATGAAGTCTAGGAGACGTTGGGTTTTTGTTGCCATACCTGACGACTAAATGTCAGTATTTGACATCAATATGACGTTGGCTTGAGACGTTGGCTCGACTTTGGATTTTGGTTAGTTAATGCCACAACCTGAAACGAATAAAAGATCAACGTCTAATGATGTCAGAATTGGATGTTGGTTGGACGTTACAATTATGACGTCTAGGAGATGTTGGGTTTTGGTTGCCATACCTGACGACTAAATGTCAGTATTTGACATCAATATGACGTTGGCTTGAGACGTTGGCTCGACGTTGGATTTTGGTTAGTTAATGCCACAACCTGAAACTAATAAAGATCAACGTCTAATGATGTCAGAATTTGACGTTGGGTGGACGTTACAATTATGACGTCTAGGAGAAGTTGGGTTTTGGTTGCCATACCTGATGACTAAATGTCAGTATTTGACATCAATATGACGTTGGCTTGAGACGTTGGCTCGACGTTGGATTTTGGTCACTTTGCAACACAACCTAAAAACAACAAAATATCAACGTCAGCTGATATCGCTATTAGACGTCAATCTAACGTTGTCATTAGACGTTGGCTCGACGTTGAATTTTGGTCACCCGACGTCGCAACCTAAATCTAACCAAATACCAACGTCTTATGACGTTGTGTGCCTGCTGGGTTTTGTCTTAATATCCCAGCCAACATTTGTATGTGGGGCCCATATGGGTATGAACTGGGCTGAAAAATGGGCCCCATATAGGATTGTCCGCGGGGTCCGTAATGGCCCCATGTTAACTGCCCACGTGGATTTCATATAGGATTGAACTTGTCACAAAGTGGGACCCAACTGGGCAACATGCACAAGACCCATCTTGGTCCCAGCTTTAACCCAGCTAACATTTGATTGTGGGGCCCATGTGGGTTTGACATGGGCTGAAAAATGGGCTCTATATGGGATTGTCCGTGGGTTCCATAATGGCCCCATGCCAATTGCCCACATGGATTCCATATGGGATTGCACTTGCCACTTGGTGGGACCCAACTGGGAAACATGTGCAGGACCCATCTCGGTCCCAGCTTTAACCCAGCTAACATTTACATGTGGGGCCCATGTGGGTTTGACATGGGCTGAAAAATGGGCTCTATATGGGATTGTCCGTGGGTTCCATAATGGCCCCATGCCAATTGCCCACATGGGTTTCATGTGGGATTACACTTGCCAACAGGTGGGCCCCAACTGGGCAACATGCGAAAGACCCATCTTGGCCCCATCTTTACTACATGGGCTGAAATATGGGTTTTAAGTGGGTTTGTCCATGGGTTCCATGTTGGCCCCATGCGACATACCCATGTGGGTTTTATGCAGGATTTACCTGGGCTTTAGGTGAGGCCCATCTAGGGATCATATGCAAAACCCATCTGGGTTCCATTTAAATATGGGTTTTACATGGGTTTGTCCACGGGTTCCATGTTGGCCCCATGCAATTTATCCAATGTGGGTTTTATGTAGGATTTCAGTGGGCTTTAGGTGGGGCCCATCTAGGGAACATATGCAAAACCCATCTGGGTTCCATCTAAATATGGGTTTTACATGGGTTTGTCCACAGGTTCCATGTTGGCCCCATGCAATTTACCAATGTGGGTTTTATTTAGGATTTCACTGGGTTTAAGGTGGGGCCCAACTATGAAACATACACAAAACCTACCTAGGTCCCATCTTCAAACTCTATGTGGGAACTACATGGGATAAAGTATGGCTTGCAAGTGGGATTAAAAAAAAAGTTTTAAAGTTTTAAAGCATTAGCATTCAGCAGTACACAGTGAGATTGAAATCTTTTCAAATTTCAATTTTATTGAAACTACCCATCATATGCTATATTCTGATACCTAACTGTTAAAATCATTTAATTGTTAAAGTTAACAAACATTTTGAACTTGTATTTGAACCAGTGTTTACTGAAAGCTTTGAACATTTGCACATAGAAAACAGAGACAGTAAGAAACAACAGCAGCAACTATACATTTTTCAGTACTGCTTACACTGCAGACAGACATTTGTGCATTCTAGACCCTCAGTCCTCCTCTGTCTCTTGTCCCAGTAAACCATTTTGAGAGTTCCCTCTCAGATTCTTGCTGGTTGATCTTTGACATCAGTGCAGTCTTCTTAACAGCCTCTGCAAAACAAATATATATATATACAAACATATTTAAAAATAGGACATTTTTTAATTTTTCAGGAAGATGAGGTATGAAGATGCTGCCCTCCACTACAGTAAGGAAAACAACAGAGTAAAAGCAAAGGTGCTTGTTTACAGGCTATTCCAATAACCTTTCTACAATGTGTTTAGTAAACGTGAAATATTATGTTACTTATAATAATAAATATAATTATATAACTTACATGTTAATATACTACAAAATAATAACTTTTACTTGGAGCAACTCAAGGGCGAGTAAATGACGACAGATTTTTTTTGTTTTTGTCAACTATTCCTTTAAGAGTCTCAGTTTTAATAACTTAAATTAGAGCTGCATGATTCTGGATATATAGAGAATCCCATTTTTTTTTAGATTCAAACAGATATCAAGATTCTGAACATCGAACTAAAAATAAAGTGTAATTTACAAGAAGTTCTGTACTAGAAATACTATGACTGCAGTCTATTTAAAATGTTTAATCTTGAATGATTTTTTTTTAATTGTATGAATTAATGATTAAATGAGTCATGAATATATGTTGTTTCATTACTGGATGAATCTGTGTTTTTTTAATGAATCTCTTGAATGATTCAATGACAAATACATGTGTTTAACAGTCACTTGTCAGCACCCACTGGTGTAACGTCACTGATATAATCTTTATCTGAATTGTCAACTTTGTTTCAAATGATTTGCTCTATTTTGATAGCTACTGTAGACATCAGTGATTATATCCAAACTAAACTTTTATCCCAGTACTTCTTCGATCATTTAAATAATTCTAACAGAAAAAACGATAAGTTCTGTTGAAAAAGTGTGACACTGTTTTATTCCTACACATAACTGCCCTCTCTTTCTGGATCAGTAGGAACACTGACATGAAGCACTGTATTGCAAAAAAGCTCCATGTAAACAACTCAATCGAAATAAAAATGCTCAAACCGATTACGATTTCAATTACTTTAGAAAGGTAGGACAAACCTTTTCTAATCCATTACAAAGGATATGTAAACACTTGATCAAATTGATAACTGAACTAGAAAAGTTTTGCGCATGTGTAATGAAGTAGAAATGACATATGATGCACAAAATAAGCTGATGTTGTTGTAATATTATATTAAAGAACATAATAAATGACTGCAATGTCAATCAAAAATTCTCTTTCTACTTATCAACTGTGAAGTGGTGTAAGACAACATTGTCCAAGTGACCGTTTCAGACTCTGATTGACTCTGATTTGCAGACACCTTGTTTTAAGCGTGAGAAAGGGTGTTTTTATTGCTTAGTTAGTATAAGCAGCACAACACAAAGCTTTGTGGCTCGTAATCAGGAATCGAAAAAGATAAGATGTTAAGTTTGCTTTTTAAAACAAATTGATGGTTACACTAGTCCAGGGGTGCCCAACCCTGTTCCTGGAGATCGACTTTCCTGCAGAGTTTAGTTTCAACCCTAATCAAACACACCTATCTGTAATTATCAAGTGCTCCTTCAGATCCTAATTAGCTCGTTCAGGTGTGTTTGGAGCCAGGGTTGGATCTGAACTTTGCAGGAAATTCGATCTCCAGGACCAGGATTGAGCACCCCTGCACTAGTCAAAGCTTGTGTTCACACCAGCACTGCATGCTGCATCTGTTAAGATAGTTGCCTACGTCTCCTACGATTAAAATTAATGGCTAGTGCGGTGGGTGCGACATACGAAAACCTATCAACATCCATTGCCATGACTTATCGTGAGACGAAAAAAAATTACATTTTAGTCTCATAACATTGGTTAATGAAACTGCTGTAATTTCGCAACATTGTTTTATCAACAACATCGCAAAAGTTTTGTGCAAATCCGTGATGGAAATGCACCTAGTGTACTGTCTACACTGGATGTGGCACGGCACGGCGTGGCACGACACAATAAATCCCAGCTGGCAAACTGATGCCTCGTTTTATTTATGATGTACTGACAAAGTTTAAAGGGGTCATCGGGTGCCCATTTTCCACAAGTTTATATGATTCTTTAGGGTCTTAATGAGAAGTCTTTAACATACTTTGGTTAAAATTTCTCAGTGGTAGTGTAAAAAAAAACCCCACCCATTTTACCATCAGCCCTTTTTAGAGTGAGCTATTCTGTTCCATGTTCCTTTAAACGCTAATAAGCTCTGCCACCCTGCCTCTATCTCCTGTGGGGTGACGATCAGTAATGTTTACTTTAGCCGCATTTAACCGCAAAACTTGCTAACTAGCACATCATTAAGAAAAGGTGAATTGCAAAGATGCATAAAAAACACCCATATATTCGCTTCTGCTGTAGGTGAAACTAGATTACAAATGATTTGCGTGAACAGACGCATTTATGTAGGCTGCCGGGCACATTTCCTTCAAAAACAGAAGTAATGTTAATCCTCTGCATCTCAGATGTCGGGAGTAAATGATGAGTGCTACTATGTGCATTACTGCATCCAACAATAGAACACCTCAATTGCTCAATCAGAGATAGTCTTGTCTTCCCCTTCACTGGAGTCGAAACAATAATGGTGGTCGGACTGTTCTCACGCTCACTCGGCTCAGTTAGGGTGGGTTTAAGATAAGACTGTCATG
The DNA here is from genome assembly GCA_012976165.1 of Labeo catla. Lineage (NCBI taxonomy): Eukaryota > Metazoa > Chordata > Actinopteri > Cypriniformes > Cyprinidae > Labeo > Labeo catla. The sequence goes on from VONZ01001879.1 coordinate 5,864, forward strand.
TCAATCAACTATCGTGGGAGCGGCCTTGGTCGGTGTGACATCACACCGACAAGACGCTGACAATGACCTTATTTGAAAAAAGGCATATTACTTGGATTACATCAGATTTTTCCCATATTAAGATTAAAAAAATTCCACTGTGTGTATTTATATCATTATAGGGTGGTTGTGTACACACACTGTCAACACACATTTATGTTCAAACTTGTAAAAAAATGAGTTTTGTATCTGATGATTTTCAATGGTCGCTTGGCCACATCTAGTGTAGACAGACTTTAGCTGTCACGGCATGACAACTATCACCTCTGTTTTAGACACGGTGTTAGTCATTTACGAATAAGATTAAGTGGGGTTTGGATCGAGATTATGATCTTTAATTGATTAATCGTGCAGCTCTAATTTCTGATAATATATGTGTCTCTATCTATTTATGATAATATTTGAAGAGAAACATTACACTTTTAATTCAGAATCATAACTATACATTGTATCAAAGGTACAGTTCACTCAAAAATGAAAATTGTCATCATTTATTCACCATCACTGTTGTTCCAAACGTTGGTAACTAGACAGATGACGGCCCCCAATGATTTCCATAATATTTTTTTTTCCTACTATGAAAGTTAATGGCTACTATGAATTGTTTGGTTATCAACATTCTTCAAAAAATCTTTTTGTCTTCAACAGAAGAAAGAAATTCATACAGGTTTGGAAAAACATAAGGGTGATGAAGGGTAAATGATGCCAGAACTTTCATTTTGGGGTGAACATTCCTTTTAAGAAAATTATGTAGAATAAAATTAAGCAAAATCACTACATTTACTAAAATCAAAACATCTCACACATTACAAAAAGTCAGTGAATCCATACCAGATGTGAGAGTGCAATGTAGCAGATAAAGGACAATCCTCCTTCAAATTGGCAGTGATCAGCTGGATCCTTGGTGGATCTGTAGTGGGGTGGGCCCAACGAGTCCTTAAAAAGAATAATTTCTTTTTTTACCATTCCTGTACAATCTTAAACAAAACATATTTAAATTGTACTGAAATTTGCCATTATAAGCCATTTAGGCAACATAAACAAACTGTCAGCTTTGAAACTGTTAGTTATGATCGAAACATGAACCTAATGCATAACAATACCATCGGAAAAATGTGAATCCCCAAAAGAAAGACAAAGAGGATTCACAAAAAATGGACTCTTCCCATAGATATCATAGCAAGGTAAATACAACTGTATCTTAAAAAAAGCTGTATCTTAAAAAAATTTGCACACCACAATTAAATCTACCATAATATAATTTACCTGCAGTTGCATTTATCCTGATATGACACATCTGAAGGTTCTCCAGTGAATAAAATAAAGGACTGAAGATGGTGACAAGTTCTATTTCCTTTTCTTTGTGCCACCTCAGAAAAAGAAAGACAACAGGAAAAAAAGTTACTCAGATTTTCTATCACCAGTGGAGGAAATGTCTTACAGATGTACTTATAATGATTATAATCATAGTTCAGGTCTGGAAACAGTGGTTAAAACTGACTAACATTTTACTGTAGTCTCTGTGTTGGGTGCCTGTTTTCCCTGAAAAACGTGTGCTTGATCTAAAAATGTAAAGCAATATCTTATCATTAGAAGTTATCAGTATTTGAAGAGGTGAAGTAAAAAATATACTCAGAAACGGTCATCTACAAAAACATAACACTCTCATACAACACTTCAACTCTCCTATATATTCCAGTGTTTTCGAGTGTGAATTACAGTTTAATCACTCACTTCACTTATTCCAGTGCTCCTTTACTTCTCATGAGTTTGAGTTTTAAACTAAACATTAATACACACAAACACACAACAACTTCCCCTGGTGAAAAAAAACAGCATATGCTGGTTAGGTAGGTTTTGATGCTGGTTTAAGATGGTCATGTTGCTGGTCAAGGACCAGCATAAACCAGCAAAGGACCAGCTTAAACCAGCATAAAAACCTACCCATCCAGCATCCCAGCATCAAAACATACCTACCAGCATATGCTGGTTTTTTTAACCAGGGTCAAACACTAATTTACACTGAAATACGTGCTAATATCGCCAGCGCGCTAATATGCTAATCGCGATTAGCCTCTCCCTTTAATTTCCTCTCACTCACATTAATTAATTGTGGGTACAAATCAAAACTTTATGATGGTTTGACTGAAAAATGTTTTGTTACCTGACATCGCCATATGTTTTCGGGATCTCACACATCCAGTCTGCCCCTTCCTCTGTGTTCACATTCCAGCTTCTGTTCTCCGTTGACATCTCACAGATCACATTAGTTTACAATACGAATTTAACAGGCACATAATCAGGAACTGAGCGCGTAATCTTGCGGATCAGTAGCAGCATATCACCAAACTGATTAGTATATTTTCAAATTGCACTAGCAAAAAGGCGCGCGAGGCTGTCATTGGCCGGTTTCGTGAATGACAGTCAGATTAACCAATCCTGATGAAAGCAACAGGTGAAACAACCAATAGAAATTGTTTCAGAGTGGTAATGGAAAATAAACTTTTTTTTTAACAAACGTGTGTGTATTTAGTTTTATTTTTTTGGTCAAACAGGGTTTTCATGACAGTGTATGAATAAAAATGTAATAGTGATATGTAAAAGTCCACACAGAATCTCACTGCTCTTTTGAGATTAAAACTGTATCTATTATAATTATTGTTACTAAGGCTAATAATTAAAATTATACATATACATTTGGATTTTGAAGAGGTGTTTTGATCAAAATATCGTAAAATGCTAATAAATAAAATGTTAATAATCATAATTATTCAAAAGCCAGATATTTCTTGTTATAGACATGACATTTATTCAACATACAGATCTGTTATTATTATTATTATTATTTTTATTTATTTATTTTTTAAAGATTTTTTTGTTAAAAACAAATTTGAATGATTTAGCATTTTACATTATCAATTTGTGTCAATGTTAAAACAGCAGCTGACATTATTTCAATCATATTTCATCTTTGAAGGTCGGTCATGTGCCAACTAGACTGAAAAGAAAAGTCTGTACTGTTGGTGCAAAAAGAAAACTGAACACAAAACACAATATGCTAACTGAATGAAACAGCACTTTATTCTGAACCCCTGTATCATATGCTGCAAATACGATTTCTGGATATACATTGGATTTTTCCCATCAGAAACATAAATGTCCATTCTGTCTTTCTTCTGTCTGTCTACTGACATTTGTTAAGACATTTGCTTTAAACATTACAGTGTTTACAATAACTTTTGTTCTCTAAAATACATAAATACATAAATACAATCCACTTTACCAGCTAAATTACTTAGATAGAAATGCCATGCTACCACACAAATGGAAGTTCAAAGACAATATTTTAAAAATGGTGAATAAGGTCAATACTGTACACACATAGATCCCAAACTCCACCTAGTACCTATATGTGTACTACCTAGGGCCCATGCAGTCAGCCTATATGGGGCTGATTATGTTTGCTCATGTCCCCTATTGGATAACCAGACATGGCCCTACCTGGGGACACATTCAGCACATGATTTCTAAATTGCCTAAAATAACCAGGTGTTGGTTGTTTTCACTGTGCTGATTGATTATTGTACAACATCAAAGTACCGCAAGAGCTATGCAGAGCAGAGCAGATGCTCCATCCTTTCAAATCATTCTCGCGGTACTTTGTTGTCATGCAATGATCCATTGCCGCAGCACAAGCAACCAACCTGGTTAATTTAAGCAATATAGAAATCCTGTGCAGAATATGTCCCCAGAAAGCGGCACGTTTGGTCACCCTACCACATGATGGGAAGATCACTACCCCATATGTATTTCCCCATTCACAACCCATACAGTGATTACCCATGTGGGTACTACCTTGAGCCCATGTAGCCAACCTATAAAGGACTGATTGTGTATGCCCATGTCTGACCCATATAGTTTGGCAAGAGGGCCCTACACGTCTTTCACTGTTCAGAACCCATACAAAGATTACTTATGTGGGTACTACCTTGGGCCCATGTAGGCAGCCCATATGGGATTGATTGTGTTTACCCATGTTCTACCCATATGGTTTGACCAAGAGGGCCCCATATGTGTTTCCCCATTCAGAACCCATAAAGAGGTAGCATATGTGGGTACTACCTTAGGCCCATGCAGGCAGCCTATATGGGACTGATTGCATTTGCCCATGTTTTACCCATATGGTTTGACCAAGAGGGCCCCATATGGGTTTCCCCATTCAGAACCCATATAGAGGTAGCCTTCGTGGGTACTACCTTGGGCCCATGTAGGCAGCCTATATGAGACTAATTGTGTTTGCCCATGTTTTACCCATATGGTTTGACCAAGAGGGCCCCATATGTGTTTCCCCTTTCAGAACCCATATAGAGGTAGCCTTTGTGGGTACTACCTTGGGCCCATGTAGGAAGCCTATATGGGACTGATTGTGTCTGCCCATGTTTTACCCATATGGTTTGACCAAGAGGGCCCCATATGTGTTTCGCCATTCAGAACCCATATAGAGGTAGCCTTTGTGGGTACTACCTTGGGCCCATGCAGGCAGCCTATATGGGACTGATTGTGTTTGCCCCGTTTGGCTTGACCATATGTTTGACCAAGAGGGCCCCATATGGGTTTCCCCATTTAGAACCCATATAGAGGTAGCTTATGTGGGTACTACCTTGGGCCCATGTAGGCAGCCTATATGAGACTGATTGTGTTTGCCCATTTTTTACCCATATGGTTTGACCAAGAGGGCTCCATATGTGTTTCCCCATTTAGAACCCATATAGAGGTAGCTTATGTGGGTACTACCTTGGGCCCATGTAGGCAGCCTATATGAGACTGATTGTGTTTGCCCATTTTTTACCCATATGGTTTGACCATGAGGGCCCCATATGGGTTTCCCCAATCAGAACCCATATAGAGGTAGCCTTTGTGGGTACCGCCTTGGGCCAGTGTAGGTAGCCTATTGGGGCTGATTGTGTCTGCCCATATTTGACCCATATGGTTTGACCAAGAGGGCCCCATATGTGTTTCCCCATTCTGAGCCCATATAGAGGTGGCCTATGTGGGTACTACCTTGGGACAGTGTAGGTAGCCTATATGGGATTAATTGTGTTTGCCCATGTCTAACCCATTTGTTAAACCCATATGGGCCCCATTTGTGTTGCCCATTTCAAGCCAAAGCACTCATTTCCCATTTGTGACCCAACTAGGTCCCACATAGGGAGCCCATCTGTTTTTGCCCATGTGGGACCTACTTAGCTGACCCAAGTGGGCCCCAGATAAGATGCCTATTTTGGGACCATGCCCACTTGGTACCCATGTAGACCCAGCAGAAACCATGTGGGGCCCACATATACATGTTGGCTGAGGGGGTAGCTCCGTCGAGTTTGTCTTGACAAATCTGGGCCAACAAGATGCAAGAGCTGCAGAATTTGCTCCCGTGGCAGGCGAATTTTTTTTTTTACAGTGGTCTCTTCTGACATGGTAGTCAGTGGACTAAAGTGTTCTCTTATAAAGTAGTTGACATACACTAACTGGCTCCGCGGACGGCGCCGTCTTTGATTTAAAACAAGTACTCGCTGTCTCGCTGCCATAGCTATAAAGTTTGTGTAAACTCATCTTTCTTTATATAGACTCCTAAGCCTTTTCTGTCAAATGGTTCGCCAGCTGATGTGCCTTAGGATAGTAATTAAAAAAAGCTAACAACCATTAGTGTATGGAAACTTTATTAATGAAAACACTTCCATACACTGGGTGTAGGCTATAACAACTTAAGTATTTTATGTGTAAAATTTTAAAGTAAAGTAAAAATGTAATTTTAATACTAAATCAGATTTTATATTAAATGTTCATATAAAATTTTCTATGTGTAATTAAACTGCGATGTAAAAAAGCTTTTTGCGTAGTGGTGGCCACTAGCGGTATGAACCGTCAGCAGCGATAAGGTATAGCTAAGAGCGCTCCAGACCAACCTTACGAACGTATGACTTACAGAAGGTATCCTTAACTAAGAAGGTTTCGGAAAACACGTATTAACAATAAGGTACTTCTTAAGGTACAACTTAAGAACGACGTAGCGTTAAGGTAGTTTCGGAGAACGCAGCCCTGGACTATTGTAATAGCTGAACTGCAGTGTGGCTGACAACGGGGACTAACCACCTGGGGGGGCAACTGCCCCCCCCTAATGTCGCCCATGATTATAACAATCCGTTTCATTCAAATACTAAGGTTTGGATGAGATACACTGATGATTGTTTTATGAATTGGGTAGCACTCTATTTTACAGTATGTGTACTTCCCTGGAACATACATGGTAAATAGCTACCCACAAGCTAATGTATGGTAACACAACGTACCTACCTGAAGTGTATGTACATGGTAACAAATAAGAAACACAGGTGTGCTTAACAGTCGTACATGCATGGTAATTAGTCTGTACATACAGAAAAGTGTGGGTAATAATGGTTACTTACAGGTAGTGCCCATACATGGTAACTAATTAGATACTTTACTGTACTTACTAATGTATATACATGGTAAATATGTAGTTCTTACGGACAAATGGGTACAAATAGGCATGTCCTTACAGTATCCATATATTGAATCTAATAAGACACATTACTGTACGTGTACATACTAATAGTATGTACTTGCTAAATATGCAGCACCCACAGAAAAATGTGGTATCACATGGTAACAAACAAGACACATACTGTACTTGGTATATACGGTGCACTTGGTAAGCCCTAACCTCACCTAATAAAAAGAGGGCTGTTTTTCAATTGCTTGTGTAAGACTGTTAATGCCAAATTGCTCTCCACAACAGTGCTTACAAAGTTTGAATTCCTGTGTAATATTTATGTAAAATAGTGCACTTTGCAGTCCTTGTAAAATACATTTTTGTATGTAGAAGTTTGCACTTGACTAATTGGTGACCAGGTCAGGAAGCAGACAGACTGGCTAAACCGATCGTCTGCTAGCCGCCTCACGTCATAGAAATCAGTTAATTCTCAGCACATAGAGACCCTTTCACATGGCCTATCACACTATAGAGACTGTGTCTGTTCCCCGAGCTAGAAAATACCAAAAAAAAAAAAATGTCCAAACCAATATAAGAGTAACAATTTAATTGATGTTCAACAAATAAAAAATGAATATAATACAGAGAAACAAATAATAAAGCTTGCCTTATTGAGTATCAAGTCCCTTTCTACAAAAGCACTTTTTGTAAATGATATGATCACTGATCATAAACTAGATGTGCTCTGTTTGACAGAAACCTGGCTAAAACCAGATGATTACATTATTTCAAACGAATCAATCCCCCAAAGTTTACCGTTATAAACATGAGCCGTGTCTAAAAGGTGTTGCTACAATTTATAGCAATGGATAAAGAGAAACTGCAGGACCTAGAGAGACTAGAATTAGTGCCTATAAAGAGTACTTCAGTCTTATTGCCATTAAGCTTCAGAAAATTAGAAGAGAGCCTAGGACAGAACCTTGAGGAATGTCACAGCTAACAGAAAAGGGTTGGGAATTAAAACTTTTTAATTGTACGAACTGTGTATGGTTAGAAAGATAAGAAGTAAACCAAGTGAGAGGAATACCAGAGATACCAATGGCAGATAAATGATTCAACAAAATAGTGTGTGAAATGGTGTCAGAAGCTGCACTCAAATCAAGCAGAACAAGAATAGATAAAAACCCACCATCAATAGCCATTAACAGATCATTAGTTACTTAGTTTCATTAGTTAGTTAGTTTCTGTACTATGCTTGGAACGAAATCCTGACTAAAAACAAAAGTTATTATTACTAAGGTAAGCTTGAACCTGCGCTGCAACTGCTTTTTCAAGAATTTTGGAAAAATACATAAATTCATCATATTGGGCAGTGCAGTACAGGCTGTCAGGTGCTTTCAGAATACTATTTACAGTAAAGAACAAAGCTTTATTATTACCATCTCCAGACTCAATTAAATGTGAATAAAACTCATATTTGGCAGCAGAAAGAGCATCTTTATAAAGATGAGCATCTCTATAAGTCCAGTTTGTTTATAAAGGCGCTACAAATGCCAGCCTTTCAGGAGTAAACTAGGGCACAGAGTGAGTGAATGAATTACGGCAGCTCTTGGACAGTTTTGCACCTCTCAAAACTCGGGCTGTATCAGAGTTATAAAAGGAGACCAGATCATCAGAAAAGAAAGATGGTCACTCTGTGGGAGGTCGGTGATTGCAACAGTAAAAGCTGAGAGGTTGATCTTTTTTATATTACGAAATGTTATGGAACGTTATTGTTTGAATCTACAGAGTGAGACATTAACATTGAAAGCAAGCAATTTCTGATTGGATATGGGTATTGCAGTTGCTGTACAGTTCAGAAGTGTAACACCCAAACAGCAAACAATGTCCAGAGTGTGGACTTTAGAATGGGTTGAAAAGTTCTAAAAATGTATTACAGTATTTGGGTGGCCAATAGACAACAACTAGAACTGTAGGCATTGGACCGTGATAGATAAAGCAACTGCTTCAAAGGAAGTGTATGTTGATACTGTTAGGCATTCACCTCAGCCACCTACACCTGCCGAGGACCCGGAAACAAGCCACACCCATTCCCAATCACCGGAATTCTAATCGCCCGTTTCCACTTCGCCCACGCCCTATATAACACTCACTCCCTCAGTTCACATTTGTCTCCAGACCCTTCCATGCATTCCCGGCTTGCCCCGACGATCTTCTCACTTGGCTTGATTCTTTGGACTTTGCTCACAACTATTACTATGAACTCTCAGATAAGCATATCCATTCCCGTTACCTGTTCAACACACCTGATTTACCATCTGTACAATAAATATACCATTTGGTTTTCATATTTCTTCTGTTTGCAGTCTCCTCCTTGTCACGACGTGACAGATACAGTCAATGGGGATGGTCGCTAGACCTCCACCACGTCTGGAGATACAAGGTTGTGAAATATAAACAAACCCAGGGGGACACACATGATTCAACTTTAAAAAGTAATTCTCTTGCTGGCGGGTCTCAACCAAACACAAGAAATCAAACTTACGATCATCTACAATGTCACTAATGAAGAGACACTTGGTAGTGAGTAAACCTATATTAAAAAGTCCAACTTTAAGGTAGTTGATCTGGCTAAGCTGGCTATCAAGCTCTGATAAACAGTCCACTGAGTATTCCTTTCGCCTCGGAGACCTGAAGTCCAGAATGACCATATAGCCTTCGAGTCATCAGTCACCATACCTGAAATCACAATGAACCACAATCATATGAAAATCACACACAAAATCATACTCTAGGTCAGTGGTTCCCAACCACATTCTTGGAGGCCCCCCCAACACTGCACTTTAGATAAAGTTGCTCCTTTACGCTTAAGAAAGATTAAAAATAGTCCGAAACCATGGTATAACAAGCACACTTGCACCGTAAAGAGAGCAGTCTGGAAAATGGAGTGCAGCTGGAGGAAAACATTATTGACTCACTCAATTCCTATTTAATAACGTACAGTTGCTTTGACACAATGTTTATTGTTAAAAGCGCTATATATGTAAAGGTGACTTGACTTGACTACATACACTTCAGGTAATGCCTTGTATTACCATGCATTTGCCTGTAGGTACAAAATATTTACCATGCATGTACCTGGGAAGTACACATACTGTAAAATAAAATTCTACTAAGAATCGGATATATTCCTGACATTCATCAATTCAAAGATACCATCAATTAAAATTAAAATGGAAAAAAAGTTTGATAATTTTTTTTGGACGTTAAAATAACCAACTACATACAACAGCATTTCAAAAGCCAACGGATAAAAATCCAATATTAAACATTGACAGTTACCATCCAGTTCCTCTAAAACAAAGTTTACCAATTAGTCAATGGATTAAAATGTAACTGTTACTACTACACAAATTTGATGAACAGGTAAAATTACTTTTTCAACATTTTTTGTTCTAAAGGATATCCACAAAGCTGGTTAAATAATGTATTAGATAAAGTGAATATAAACATGATATTTTGAAAATAGATAAAGCCATTAAAAAAACAACAATTTTTCAGTAAATTGTTCACTGACATATAATGAGCACAGTAATATGATAAAATCAATCATTTATAAACATTGGAACACACTATCATCTGATGAATCTGTGAATGACAAATATCAGAATCACCCACTGTTTACCTTGAAAAGATCATGTAACTGTAACGAGGGGGGATCCAAACGCAGCTTTATTAATGTACTCAGAGTCAGACAGGCAATGGTCAGGAACAGCGCAGACAAAGACGTAGGCTGTATCCGAAATCGCCCCCTATACCCTCATTCACTATTCCCTACATGAGTCCACTCATACAGTAACAATAACATGCTTTAAAATGACATCTTATATTTCCTGTTCAACTCGTAATGTGATCTATATGTTAACATTTTCTCGTCAAAAAATATATATAGGTTAATCATCACGTCAGTTGAAATTATGAATCAATGGACAGGAATCAAGAATATGACGACAAGACATAACTTTTTCAGTAGCCAGACATTTTAATGAACTGGGACATGACATCAAACAACTGTAATGTTTAGGTGTAGAGGAAATATAAGAGGTAATATAAATTAATAATTATTGAAACAAGAAGCATTTCGGATCTATAAACTGATGTTTTAATAAGAGGTATATTGTAGAGCAGTGGTGGGTGGCCTATGTAGCAAGGCTTTTGAGATGCACTTTGTATATTAATGATATTTAAATACATATATAGATGTAACTGTCATTTATATTAGCTTTTGGCAATGATGATTGTAATTATTCCTATTCCTATAGAGGTTGGAGTTAGAAGGCTCCAGTTAGTGCAGCTGAGAGACAAAATGCAGACCCTGAGAGAAAGGAGAAACATCTTCAGAAAGAAAGGGATAGATGGAGGCAGAAAAAGGAAAGAAGAAAAAGTATTCACGGTTTGAATGAGCGAGACCAAAGACATAAGCGCAAATTATAGAGAGACCAATAGAAACAATGTAGGCTTAAGAGAAAGGCTGCAGTTCCAGGGCCAGGGCCTTCAAGGTTAGAAAGGGCTAGCATCACAGTACCACTCCATATTACAGCTTGGTGATAACAGCGTGTTACTATGTCAATATCTACATTATTACCCAGAAAATTGCATGCAATTTCCATTATGACCATGTAATTTCCTAAGTAACAATGTAGATATTACCATAGTAATACGCTGTTATTACTAAGATGTAATATGATGTGGAACCACAGTTACTTTACATTGTGCTATTCAGTTAAGTGTCTATTGATCACATTTAAATTAAATAAGTTTTTATATTGAAATAAAATTAAATTAGTTTATTGAATGTATGTTCAGACTTTATCAGTTGTCAGTTATATTCTAATGAATTAGGTCCTTATTACTGCATATGTCTTTGGCTGAACTTTACCATAGTCTAATATTACATTGACGTTAAAATTATAATAATAATAATTTTAAAATAGGAATGATTATCAAAACTTAAAGAACACTAAACTTAACTTTTCCTGCTTCAGTGTAATCAATAAAGTCAGACCCTGTCACAGCACTGTCAGTCCCATCACACCATGGTCAGTCCTGTCACACAGGAAATTATGATATAAAAATGTACTATTTGAGGAAATATTGGTTAATTAATATCTTTAACTGAGTAGATGAAGGTGGAGGTATATATCCACTACTATGTCTTTGTAAAAATCTCATATGTAAAGGTAGTTTTTTTTAAAACTATTTGAGTGCCTGTATGATTATTTTGTGTACTACAGTTACACATAGAAAAGTTGCTTATATTTTTTATAGGAATTACAAAACCATGTTAGATGCAATCAGGGTGACCAATAAGAAAATGCTTTTTGTATCAAAGAAGTTCATTAGGAAACCATTCTAACATATACAAATTTGTCTGTGAAGGGGCCTGACATTTTTAAGGTGAAATACATATAAATTTTATAAGATTTTATTCAATTGTAAAAAAAAAACAAAAAACGCTGAGATGGTATGATGTGTGTTTCTCATAGTTTAACATATCCTCTGTATGACTTTATGATTTATTAATTAGATATTTTTTCCCCAAGATTTTTTAAGTGGAAATGTACGTTTCTGGTAGAATGACCCATGAATGATCATGTGAAACTACTACTTTTTAAAAAATATTTTTTTTTTATTTTAATTAATTACCATGTCCCTAAAGTCACCTTCCACCCTCTTAGCATGTACTTTCTCAATTTCCAAAACAGACTGCATTTCCATTGAGACCATTTTCAAAAATTGATATTATTTATTTTTCCCACTTGAATTCAACTGTGAAAACAGAGGTCAACTCTCTGCACAAAGCGTCGACTCTTACTCCTTGTAACGCCAAGCCAGCAGAGGGAGCCCTCAACCCAGGACTGCCTGCACGCTCCCTCTGCTGCTTCTACTGTTACTTCCTGTTTGTCACTATTTAAAGACTGACCATGTGCTTTAGACCTCGCGTAGTATTGCCAGTTAACCTGCCTTACTGAGCGTTTATATTACTCTGTTGGATTACCTGTTGCTGTCTTGCTTTGTCTTTGGATTATCGAGTTTACGGATTGCCCCTGTCGGATTGTTTGCCTGAGTGGACTGTTTACAAGGTTTGACCCTTTATCTGCCTGTTGACGATCGCTCTCTGGATTATCCCTTGGACTGTTGCATTCTCGGACTGCCTTATTGGTTATCGACCTTCTGCCTGTTTGCACGTTTATGTTTGCTGCTGTTCCTAATAAACTTCTGCGTATGGATTCTACTACTGCCTCAGCGTCCATGTTACACTCCTACCATTTTTTTAGTTTTTAAAATGTTATCCTGCTCATCACACTCTTAAAGTTCCACCCTGTTAGGCTGTTATGGAGAATGTCCAGTCCAAAAAAAGTAAAAACATATCTGGAACAGTTATAAAAGTTCTGTTTATCTCTAGAAGATTTGAAAGCTAAAAGTTTGATCACTCAAAGAGCTATGGCTAACTTAGCTCAAAATTCTAATAGAATAAAAAAAATTGTAATAGAAGAATAGAAATTCTAATAGAATAAAAAGTATATGGGTAATTCCATGCAAATGTCACCCTTACTATTAAAAAATAAGCTTTTGCCAAAGGTTTTTATTATACTGATAGCACAGATGTCAACATTTGGTGGTTCAAATACCCATGTGAGGTCTCTCTAAAGTTTTTAAAGCATTTTTTTATTTTTAGTGCATGATTTTTCATAGACTAGTAAGTGCTATTTTCAGGCTTGTCACATCCATAACAGTACATATTCATCATAAATAGACAAATCAAAATTAAAATAAAGTAAGTTATATGTTCTGTGAAGAGCCATCGCTTCTCTATGTTGGGAATTATTGCATCTGGTTTGTGAATTTTAATTCGCAGAAATCCTGGAAAATTCGCGGACCTTGGCGGACCGCGGTCTGGTGGGAAAACTTTGAGAAAGAAGTCGTCCTCCCGGAGGAGTGGCATGAGAACTTCCGAATGTCACGGTCATCCCTACTGTCGCTTTCGGAGTTACTGCGTCCCACCATAGAAGGTCAGACTACTGTTATGCGGTCGCCAGTCAGTGTAGAGAAAAAAGTTGCCCTCACCCTGTACTATTTGGCTGATGAGGGTAGACTTCGTAAAACGGCAAACGCATTCGGTCTGTCTAGATCGGCTGTTTCAATAATAATCAGAAAGGTTTGTAGAGCGATTACTGTCCACTTGGGTCCTAAATATATAACACTGCTGAAAACCGAAGCGGCTGTCCAGCAACTTGTGCAGGGATTTGAAGCTCATCATGGCCTCCCTCAGTGCCTAGGTGCTGTGGATGGGACACATGTTGAGATAAAGCAACCACCAGCCAATTCCACTGATTACATCAATAGGAAAGGGAGGTTTACCTTAAACATTCAAGCCACCTGCGATTATAAATATGCCTTCATGGACGTGGTAGTGAAATGGCCTGGGAGCGTGCACGACGCCCGTATTTTTGCCAACTCCACACTTAACACATCCTTCAAAGATAGAACCATCCCTCCCTGTCCAAGGCAAATCATTAAAGATGAAGAGCCCATACCGGTTTACATAGTAGGCGACCCTGCATATCCACTGCTCCCATATCTTATGAAGGAATATGTCAATGGGGGAAGCACTGCCCAGGAGCAGTACTTTGGACTATCTTTGTGCCAAGCAAGGATGGTGATAGAATGTGCGTTTGGGAGACTAAAAGCCCGGTTCGGTGCCCTGAAAAGGGCCATGGACATTAATCTGGCTGATCTTCCCTATGTAATTTATGCATGTTTTGTGCTGCACAATTACTGTGAGGCTTCCAAGGACACGGTAGACGACAACAGTGTTGCTGAGGCAATTCAACACGACAGGGAAAACCAGCCAGACATACAACCAGCTACCAGAGGAGACTGCATGACATCAGAAGGGAAGAGGGTCAGGAGAATCCTCACTCAATTCCTGGATCCATAAAAGCAACACTCTTCTCTCCATTGTGTGTGGGTGTGTGGGGTATCTCAAAGTTTAAAGTTATTATTTTCATAGTTCACAATATTTTGCTTATGTTCATCACAGACCTAAAACCTGTGTGCTCCTTACATGGCAGTATACTTTGGCTACATTTCAAGGTGTTTTAAATTTTAAATTTACAACATGTTAAAGCAAATATGTTTAGTTTTCTGTTCTTTACATTGTACATGTTTACAAGTCACTTGGATGTACTGTATTGACATTGCCAAGTGTAAATGTTAGTTGTTTGGTAGAATACCATTATCCACATAAAGAATAAGAAATTCTAAATGGTCCTGTGTGAACGCTTTCTATAATAGCTTGACCTGGTTTGACCCATGTTGAATACACAGACACACGTCTTCATTTTTCAGACATTTTACTTCATTTTTCAGACATTTTACTTCCAGAAAATCAGACAAGCATAGTAGTGCAAATTGTCAAATAATAAAATAAAGGCATATTTCAAGTAAACTTAGACTTCAAGAGGAATTCACAAATTGACAAAAGCAGTGCATATAAGCTGCCTCTTCAGTACTGCTGTTCAACCAATAGGCACTTTTCAAGTAAAAAAATAAAAGACTTTTCAAGTAAAAAACACTTCAAGAGTCCTTAACTTTAGGCTACCTATATAGAACCCATTTTTAAACTCTTGGTACACAAACATTGGACCTGCTCAGGGTAACATTTCACACTAAAAAAACAAGTCCCCAAAATACAGTACCAATTGGCAAAAACTTTTTTTACAAATCACAATTGCACTCATCAATTGAAACTTTTTATATCTCAATATCGCTAATCTTCCTTAAGGGCTTGGGTATATGAAAACTGACCCTGCATGCCCTCAACAGGTGTGTGTGTCAAATCAGTTATGTTGATGGTGCTGAGTGGCACTGCATTGGGTGGTCTGTTGTCAGCTGATGAGTTGGGTGGGAATGAATGCTGAATTGGTGCTGAATTTGGGAAATAGGAGTGTGTGTGTACTGGTGGAGTGTGTGCATATACTGGTCCATAAGGACCTCTTCCCTCAAATGGGATATTGTAATGTGGCGGTGGCGGTGGCTGAACAACTTGACGCAGGAGAGCAAACCCATCTGCAATTGCTGATGTTAGCCTATCCAGGGTATTTGTTATTTTAGAGAAATTCTCGGATGCCTGCTTTTCTGAGGTCTCAATAATTTCCACAAGTTTCTTCTTGACATTTCTGTCATCCTCAACGGCATTCAACCACTGGGCCTCAGCGGGTAGCTTCCTCTTTAACCGTTCATGCCGGTGTCCCTTCAGTTTAGCCTTTACAGAGTAGACCAAAGAAAATGTATTAAAACTCATTTACATTCTCATTTACAGAAGTATACCTATCCCAAAATAATCACATTTGATATTACCATGATTAATGATGGCCTATATTTCCCCTCAGCATAATCAATCTATGAACAAGTACTTAACACTAAACGTCACGATTCACAACAGACTATAGGAATACAGAAATTAAAACATGCTTCATTGGAAGGCTAGTATGATCTTAAATTTCACAGATACATCCACACATTCATTGAAACAAAGCCAACAATACACTACAATGATATGACAATAAATACATACCTGAAGCAGGTCTCTCCTCTGCTTCACTGTGGGGTTGATGGCCACACTGCCATCAACATCTTGAACCTCTGCTTCAGACTCGGCGTCCACTTCCACCAAGGACGAAGATGATGTGGCGGGGGAAGGAGCGACGGAATCTTCCAGTTCGTCGGTCTCGATGCCGGAGGCGATGGTCGTAGTGGCTGGAGAACCACCCCAAACCTGCTCACACAACTCGAAGTAGAGGAGCACCACTCCTCCGTGGCCGCTCCTGCGTCCAGTGTCCACTGAATTTCTGTATTTCCCTCTTATTGCCTTAAGTTTCGTTGTCAGATTGGCTCGCGTTATCTCCTCCTTCACATGAGGAAAGTCCTGGTTGGTCTCGGACAGGTATTGCTCCAAGAATTGGGCCAACATGTCGACATATTTGGACTGGCAAGATTCCCAGTCGACATTGTCTTGGGCTTTCCTTGCCTTGTAGTCCAACGCTACACGAAGGAGTAACTCAACTTCGCTGTCTGTCCACACAAACGAACCTCGCGCCATGTTTGCTGTTTTGAAAGGAACAGGAAGTCGCTCGTGTTATTCGTTGGTGTCGATTCTGAGGATTTTGATTGGCTTGCATGGCTTTATTCTTTTCCCTATACTGCCGCCCATAGGTTTGGCATAGTTATTATGGCGCTCGACGGTGTATTTATGCGGGTTGATATAAATGACAAGTTTTTTGAAAACGATGTTGTGTGCACAATGTTATTATTGAAAACGGAGGGGAGGAAATATTCGTTTCTCTAAATACCCAGCTATGTGTAAATGTGGCCTAACACAGATTTAGACCGATTTTTGAAGATATTTGAGAGAAATAGGCCTTCTGTGTACATAGAAAAGGTCTTAGATCTTCGAGTTCAGCAGTATCGGGGCTGAGTGGGGCAGAGGGTAAATAAGAGATTGACTGTGTAGTGTAGAGAGTTTTGTTGATAATAATGTATAATTGATTATAATTGCAAACTTTGTGAGATCGCGATTAAAGATGAGTGACAGGTTTTAATGATTTTTAAGGGAGTTTGTAAATGAGATATTGATTTAATACAACAGTTAAATAAACAAGAAATTAATATTAAGTGACTTACATTGTCTGACTATAACACTATTGCCTGATTTTGCTCTATTTCACACGTCAAAAATAGTTTGAAACAAAGTCACAGCGGAGTCGCTATGCATCTCCATTTAAACACAGAAGTGTATCTTTGACAAATGAACGTGTGCTTTCTAGTCAATGAATCAAATTCCCATTCATTAAAAGAGTCACTTGCTTTATTCCTGAATTAATCAGCCGTTCTAACTAATCAAATAATTAAATGATATGATTCAGAAATTAAATCAAGTCAAGTCAAGTCACCTTTATTAATATACTGCTTTTAACAATACAGAATTGTGACAAAGTGGCTGTACAGTATTAAATAGGAAATAGTGCATCAATAATGCAAAAGGAAATGGTAAACACTCAATTTTCAGGTAAAGGCAGTTCATCATTGAATTCAATGATGTCATCATCTAGCTCAGCTCAGTTCAGTTCAGTATAACAATATCGTTATATAATAATATAACAATATCGTTTGAAAAATAGGTGTCCCCAACTAAGCAAGGGAGAAACCAGGCTCAGTCAGGGGGCCAGTTCTCCTCTGGCCAGACTCAGAGGACTTGCCGCCACCTACTGGCAGTATTAGTTTCATTTTTAGCTTATTTTTAGTTATTAAAATCAATTAATATTTCTCTGTTTAAGATTGTATATTTAAAACATTAATCTCAACAAGAGTTTATAAATTTGATTGCACTTATGCCATCTCTGAGCCTCATTAAACATGAAAATATACCTAAAAGCCACTTTTGTGTTCTTTTGTGCCACCTCTTTACAAATGAATTTTATTAATATTGATTTCATTTGATTGGTAACTTATTCTTATTCTGTTGTTTTAATTAGAAATTTTATAAATATAAGTTCTTAAAATATAATTTTTAAATGTTTTTTCAAAGATGACATACATTTAATAAGGTTAAAAAAAATACCATTACAAAATTCTCCTTTAATTTACTTCAAGGAGTCAAATATCACCTCATTGTGCATTTTGGGAAAAAATAATCAGTTTTTATAATAAATCTTTGAAAATCTAAATCTGGATTTGAATTTTGAATGTCATTATAACCTAAATATGCTATATGAAAGTTTGAAACAGAAAATAGGGATTTTCATCTTGCCACTTTCTTGGTAAAGAAAACATATTTACTCAAATTAATCAAAAATGGATTTATAGCATTTTGGAACCAAACACTTCATATATACAGTGGTGGAAATGGCCAAAATTCACTGGGGGAACTCTAGCTTGGAGGGAGGTGGGCTGTCCAACTTTTATAATCCCATTTTCTTTAGTACATTTAACTTTAGTAAATGTCATCTTTTGTTTTTCACATTTTTTATTAAACAATAAATTAAATTAAAGCTGCAAGCAGCGATGAAAGGGCCCTCGCACCCAGGCTCACCACCAATCCATGGCGAATGGTGGGCACTATGCTTTTAACAAAGTAAATTTAAAAGGAATATGTCAAAGTCATTTATATGTGCCAGTCTTCACGCTGCCAGCTGGTGGCGCTATGCCGATAACTGAATATTGGCATGCAGATGTCTTCAGGCCAGTGCTTTTATCAAACATATGAAGTTTGGTGCAGATTGAACATGGCATGCTTGAGTGTAAGACATGACATATCCTGCTGCCAACAGGTGGTGCTATTATGGAATAATTGCCTTTAGATGTCTTTAGGCCAGGACTCCTGCCAAACACATCAAGTTTGGTGCAAATTGGACATTGTATGTTTAAGTTAGTGTAAAACAAGTCATTTGCTGCTGCCAGCAGGTGGCGCTATGATTGCAATGGAATATTGGCCTTTAGATGTGTTCAGGCCAGGACTCTTATCGAACATGTGAAGTTTGGGGCAGATGGGACATTGTATGGCTGAGTTACAACAACTTCCTCTTTCATGGCATTAATAGCATGCATTAGCACTTAGTAAGTATTTCTAGGCATGCACAGATGCTTGAGAAAAATGTTGATAGATAATAAATATGGTAGAATGAGTATCGTAGAGACATTTTGTGCTTTTTCCATGAGGACACAGAAACTATGTTGAAATTAAGTGATTTTTATGTTTTTTTGTGTACTAAAATATCATTAATTGATAGTTGCCATAAGTAGTTCATATTTTGCAAAGTTAGCTCATAAGCATTAGGTGTCTTTTTGTTTCAACTTTATTTATATGGTTTATAGTTGAAATAGTAACATGGTACTGTTGACGCACAGTTTCTTTACTGTTGTAAAGCTGGCTAGCTATTTAGAAATTTAAAAAATTACCAAATTACAGTTTTGCAACTTTTTTTTTTATTTAGATTTATTTATTTGCTTTATTTAATTAGGTAATGAAGTATAAACTGTGCATTTGTTTTAAAGGGGAAAATGTAAAACCTTAATTTATGAGGTTATGGGATATAGGTGTATTTCATTCATCATCTGTCTTAATTGTTTTGGTAATAGTGAATAATGTTATGAATAAGTTTTGATCAAACAATGGGGGGGGAATATTAAACATTAAAGATCTAAATATTGCTGATGGTGATACATTGTTACAATTTTTTACTGTAGATTACAAAGTGTAGTTGGTGGTCCAGTGTAAATATATAAGATAGTGTAAATAAATAATATAGTAGGGGACCAATCCATGGATGGCTGAATACTGTGAAAGACTGACTTTTCAGAGGCATATGTGTTATGTATTACCTAGCTATCTGTAAACATTTTTCTTAAGGTAAATTCTGGCTAAATTAAATGTTGCTGTGGTTATGAAATACAGTATCCTACAGTAAGAATTAAATTTCTAATCTTTGTACATGTTTTTTGAAGTATATTTAGACACATTTTTGATTTTATGATTTTTAACCTGTTATACTTTTGATTCAACAAATTTTCTTGGTCTGGATGTGGCCTATGTTAATATTTGGTGTCCATGTTTTTAGCTAGAAAACTAATGTTTTTACTAAAAAACTACTATAACTCAATAGAAAATGAGGGAAAGGATGGAAACTACTGTGGCTGATATATGGACATCATGTGGTATTCTTATATGGTTCAGTTCTATTAAAGGTTTGATGGCCCTTATGTGGGTCACATGTGGCTGATAGAAAAGGTAGTATTTAATGTTATTTACATGACATGTATTTTTTATTTAAAATATTCATTATATAGTAAATCTTGTATACTTTTTAAGCAGAAATTTGGTTCAGAAAGCACAAATTAGTTTTAGTGTAGTACAATTATAATAACAGAAGTATAATTAAAATATAGTATAGTATAAGTAAATGTCAAATAGGTAAATAAATGTACAATAATGCATACTTTTAGTAAGTGTCACAAGCATTTCTCATGGACAGCTTGTCAGGAAAAAGTAGAGGAAAAAAAGGACATGAGAATATGATAATTAGTATCTTGTTAAATATTGTCTGAATATTAGCAGAAGTCATGACATAAGTGCTGCTGTGTAGGGTTCTTTAAATTTCTAAAATATCAGCTTCTGTAATAACATAGTATTTTTAGATATAATACTTAATAATATACACAATATTAATGAAAATGTGGAACGTAAATATATCCAAACATCTAAATTGCTTATAGGACATTGTATAGGAAAGTAACAGGTTGTGGACAGTTGTCACACCCCTGGACTTTCTAGTTGGTTTCTCCCATCATTTCCCCCTGCAGCTCTGTGTGTTTTGGTCTCTCCCTCATTGTCTGCACCTGTGTGTATTAATCAGTCTGTGTATATAAAGCGTGTGTTTTCCCTCTTGGTTTGTTGGATGTTAAATGTTATTTCCCTGTGTTCCTGTGCTTTGTTGTGGATTATTAAATGTATTTTGTTTATATCTTGTCTTTGTCTGTCTATTTCTACCTACAGCGTGACAGAACGTCCGACCGCAACAGTTTTTATCGTTACTTTTTTCACAGTCTTTTGTTTCCATTGTGTTTCCCCCATGGATCCTCTACTCCGTCCGGAATTCATCCTCCTTCGGCTGAAGCAGGGGGATCTACCGCGCGAGGGATTTACTGTCTTGTTCCAGCTAGTAGCTAACACCACCAGCTACCCGGACGACGCGCTCTGTGCGTTCTATGACGCTAGCCTCAACGCGTCATGCAGAGCGCCGTCGTCCGAGGACAGCCCTCGAGCAGATTGCACCCTGTTTGTGGAGTGGTCACTGGCGAGAAACAAACCCTCGTTCCCCGCCTGCTCCATGGAGAATCTCGCTAATGCCACTCCGGACCCAGAACCCAGCCAGCCACCACCCCGACACGCGGAGCACGAGCCTGAGCCCACCGCAGACGGATCTCACGCTATTAGCGCGACCAAGGAGCCATCGGCAACTGGAGCGACAGAGCAAGCGATCGCCGCTGAACAAGAGGAATGTACGTCTGACCAGGTGCGAGAGCCGGCCACAATGCCTGCGACGGTGGGAGTATCGGTAGGGCATGAGGAGGACAGCATTACCCACTGCACCGCCGCTGAGGGTGAGCTTAATATGGACCTGGGTCATAATGTCATGGACTTCAATACTGAACTGTCAGCCTGTTTGGATTTCCCACCCACCCTCAGTCACCTCTGCTTCCTGTCAGCACTTATGCTCACCCTCAGCTCACCATCTGTGTGGTGGGTTCGCCGCAGGTCTGCCAGTCTCGGTCCTCTGTCACTCCGGCTCCGCCGCGGACCTCCGGATCTCCGTTTCCTTCTTGGTCGCCAGAGCCTTGGGCTCCGCCTAGGCCCTCCGGATCCTCGGTGTCGCCAAGGATCATCGGCTCTCCGTCTCTGCCTCGGGCTCTACCACCACCTGCTCCGCCTCCGTCGGTTGGCCCCATGGAGTCGTCAGCCTTTCCTCCACCGTGGCTCCTCCCTCCATCGGCTCCACCGTGGGATTCCATCATGGCTGCGGTCTGGGTTTCACCTGGCTCCTCCTGCTCCAGCCCCTTCCAGTCACCTCCTTGGCTTCTCCCTCCATCATCACCTCCATGGACTATTCCGCCATCACCCTGGACTCCATCTTTTGCCCTCCTCCCGGGAGTCCGTCCTCCGCCGAAGCCCCCTCCTAAGACTTTGTACATTTTGTTTTCCTTGTTTGTCAGCCTTAAATTGATATTTAAAAATTCTGCAAATACCCTGTAAATAGTGAAATAAATGTCCTTCCTTTATATTTGTGTATTGAAAATATTTTGGATTGACATTTAGACTCCTATCTGATTTTCTATATTTTAAAAAAATTGTCTTTTTTTATTTGGGCTAGTTAAATTCATTTTTGGGCTACCAAAATCTGAAGAGTCCCTGTCTGAAGGGCTATCAGAGATTTTGAAATTTTGCGAGCTCTGGAGTCTCATATTTTAAATGTGATTTTTCTGTTTTGTGGAAGAAACTATGTATGTTTATGTAACAGACGTTTTTTTTTTTTTTGTATGTGTTTAAGTTAAAGTTTTTGTTTTCTCTTTCAGGTTGCTGTTGTTAAGGTGAAGGTGGTTCATGTTGGTTCTGCAAATGAAACTGTTGAAATCAGGGGAGTACCCATAGAAATGCAAACATGCTACATAGCTGATCACATGGATCATATAAAGCTTCAGTTGTGGGACACACAATTGGGAGCACTGGTCAGTGGGAAGTCATATGACATTATCTCTCCACCAGGGATTTTGGAGGTGTTCTGTATTTGACAGCGACTCGATTTACAGAAATGAAACGTGGCAGATCTGTCTGGTCCAGGCTTAGATTTGCCATTTACAATTGATGAAGGAGAAGTAACAACCCTGACTGCTAACATTAATGGTGCTGAGGTTAGCATTCGTTGTTGCTGTGTCAAGTGTTATATGCCTGGCAGGATGAGTTTGATGCAAAAGCAAAGTATCACCGTTGTGTAAAATGTGGGCTTCTGCAAAATATTGCCAGTTTTCAGCCAAGTGTCACCGCAAAAATCTCTGTAGCAGGTAACTTTGGTGAAGATGACTTCAAACTGTCCAATTCAGTTTTGAAGAATCATTTGCAGGAAGAGGGACTGGTAAAGTTGCTCTTGGATGCACAGAATGTTGAGGAGCATTTACTGGAAATGGGGATGTGTTCTTTCAAGATCCAAAACAATGTTGTGACGGCATTTAGTCAAGTGAAGGATGAAAGAAAGTCTGAAGGTGAACCTGAATGTGCAAATTTGCTTGGAGAGGCAGCCAGTTTGCTTGGAGAAGATGAGGAAGGTGAGATGGAAAGTTGGTTTGATGAGGGTGTAGAAATGGGAAGTAAGGTTTTGTTGCCTGAGGCTATGCCAACTGAAGCCAAGAGGTTGGACAAACCTGCTGAAGCTGGCAATTAGTTGGGTAAACCTGGCAATTGAAAGTGCAATGCAGTGCAACATTGAGTGAGCATGTTGGTTTATTATTGTGTATGGGGTCTTTTATTTAAAACAGAAGAAGTGCTGTTAATTTATTAGCCGTTTTTATTTAAGATTTTTTTTCTACTAAAAGAATATTAAAGGATTTTTAATTCGATTTTTTTTTTAGATATTCATATTTGTACAGTTTTTTTTTGAACATGCTCATTTATAACTTGGTTCATTTAAGAAATGTTTTGCCATTACTGATATTTTAACTTGAAATGGCGTTATAAACATTGTTTATTTTATATACATTTATATAGTTTTTTGGCAAGTTTGCTGAGTAATAGTTAATGTAACAGTGTTAAATGTAGTTTTAAAGGATTGATGTTTATGGTGTTTTTCCACCTGTTTAATAAGGGTTACACTTTAGCGCAAATGTATTTATACTGTGGTAATTGTAACGCCTTTTTTTTTTTTTTTTTGGATGGAAAAAAATATTTACATTTAACATGTAGTTTTGTTTTAAAAAGAATTGTCTAGAGAGATAAATTTTCTTTTTGTATACCATAAGTGGTTTGGCAATTTTGAAGATATTTGAAGGAAATATAGTATTTAATTGAATGTTTCATTTGAATATTTTATTTTATTAAATTGTGGGCATAGTCATTTTTATAATATTTTATTGTATAATGTTTTAATTGTTTCAGTAAAATGTTCTTTGCAATCTTTGACTGTTTGTGGTGTTTTTACTGTAGTATCATGAAAGGGGTATAAAGGGGTATAATATATTTTGTTATAGTTTTTTCTAGCATTTATGCATTTTACTGCAGTATTTAATGTTTGTAAAATTGAGGATAGAATTATGTTGTTGTTCAGGCAAGTTGGAAATAAATTCTGCAAGACAGTAGCCTTCCATGACAAATCTTGAAAGTATGTGTCAGAAGTGGTTAAGTGTTAAAATAAGGTGGTATGTATTTATTTTTAATAAGTATGGTAATTTACATAATGAAGAAATAATAGTAACTGCAAAATGAAATATGGTTTAATCATGTTTTTTTGTAGTAAAACCATAGGACCTACAAAATAATCATGTTTTTAATAAAGTTGTTTGACTATAGTTTTTGTAGTAAAACTAATGTATTTTGTTTAGTTAGTAAAGTTTTGTACAAAAACTGTAGATCATGGTTACTACAGTATTTGCTATATGGGAAATTTGATGATCAGAGAAAATATAAACAAATTTGTAAATAAATATAAAAGACTAATAAAAGAAAAAATGAATTAATTTAAAATCATTGTTTATTTAGCAGTGTGCATCAGAAGTACAGTAACATTTACTTAGAAGTTATGGTATTATATGAAACATAAATAAAAAAAATAGTAATGATCTCATAATAGGTTAAACCTGTAGGGAGACACATACACACATACACATGGAAACATATTTTGTTGTATATACAGATGTTCAAAATAAAGGAATTTTTTTATTGGAATGTGTTATAATTCTGTCCACTAGATGGTGCGTGTTTCGTTGTGTGAGAGAACGTTTTCTGTTTCCTGTAAAAAAGACTCCATTTTGTGAATTTTCAATAAAAAGTACAATAAAAAGTACAATAATTATAATAGTGTAAAATTTATTATTAATATATGATTATATTAATCATGTTTTGAGGCAGAAATATGAAGTGCCTTATGTGCTATAATTATTGATAGGCTCTTGTAAACACTAGTAAAATTAGTACTTTGATCAGTGAAATTAATTCATATTATGCATTACATAGAATTATGGGTGTGAAGTATGGGCAAAAAGTAATATTCGTATGTTTTCTGGTATTTTATTGATAATGATAATTACATTATATTTAGCTCAGTGTGTTATTGTGGTGGTATGTTAAAATCCAACATGGACAGCTAACTCCTAATTTTTTTTTTTTTGTTCTAATTTTTACATTCAGTCAGTGAATTAGAATAATTTCGGTTGTTACCTAGTAAATTAAAATTAAAAATGTATGTTTTAAATACAGAGGAAACAAGTTGTTAAAGTGGTATGTATATCTATTTACACAATTTAATGCAGGATATGAATGCTGCAGTTATAAATGTATAAATAATGTTTTTATATTATATTAGTATTAAATATACCATGTTGAGTACTTATTTTTGTATATTATCTCATTAGGTGGCTTGAAACCAGAGTGCTGTACTCAAGTGAGAGTGTAATGACTACAAAAACAAATATTTGTTTTTAATAATTATTATTGTTTCAGTTATATTTAACCCTCAAGTTCTCCTTAAGTAGGGTTTACATTTGTCTTCCTTGGGGTCATATAGACCCCAAAGATTTAGTGTAATTCCATTAAAAAAATATAAGTTTTTAATAATATAAATTATATATCTTTTTTTTTTTTCATTTATTTCTCAACTTTAAATTTTTCCTCACCAAATGGCTTATGATTTTTTTTTTATAAAAAAAATCAATTTAATAATCAATGTGTTATACAATACTGTGTAGGGGATCTACAGAAGTCAATTTTGCTCAAAGGGAATCATTTAAGATTGAACAGAATCTCCGTTTTACAGCGGACCAATAAATCGGCCAGTGATTCATTTGGCGAGCCGTATAACACCAATTCTGTACTGGACTAATATCCAAAATATAGTGAAAACACTATTTATTAGCACGGTAACAAGGTCGGCAGTTTAAGACATTAATTTATAAGCACAAACCACAAGATACTTCTCT
The DNA here is from genome assembly GCA_012976165.1 of Labeo catla. Taxonomy (NCBI): domain Eukaryota; kingdom Metazoa; phylum Chordata; class Actinopteri; order Cypriniformes; family Cyprinidae; genus Labeo; species Labeo catla. The sequence continues at coordinate 32,211 of VONZ01001879.1, forward strand.
TTTCAATATAAATAGGAATTTATTGGAAAAACCTAAGACTTATAAACTAATCTAACACATAGACGCGCATTCACACATTCATACAAGTCGCAGAAAGAGAGAGAGAGGAGGAAAGAGTGAGTTTAGAAGAGTGAAAATATGAAATCCCAAGTTTATAGCATAAGTATATGCAATTGCTTAGACCTGAACAACCATCAATCATTTAATTAACCCTCGCGTTGAGTTTCTCAATGAGGTTATTAAACTTCATATAAAATGCACCAGTTCAGCTAGAATCTGGAGGTTGTACTTGCGTTGCCTTTGTGTTAAGGGTTTCCTTTGATGTCGTTGCAGAAAGGGGTTCCCCAAGGTTGCTGATTGGTTGGAAGTCCGTGGTCGTTGGAAGTGATGTCTTGGGCGTTGGCTGGAGGATGGAGTCGTGTACGCTGGTTGAAGTTTTGAGGCAGGCACGAAGTCTGAGACACGGCTTAGCGGCAAAACTTAACTTAGAACACGAAATTCTCAACGGAAAGAAAAGATTAAAGTAAAAGAAAGAAATGTGACGATCTCCTCATGTTTTCGTTTAGAGGAGTGGCTGGCGTGCAAGCCAGGAAGCGTTCAAAGAACGCAAAAAGCAGCGGCAAAAATGATGGCAAAAAGCATGGCTAAAAGAGATGGCACGAAGCACAAACTAAAAGCACAAACTAAGAGCCTGACTAAAAGCAATGGTTAAACCAATAGCTAAAAGCTAAAAGCAACGGCTAAAAGCATGGCTAGGAGCGATGGAAATAGCTAAAAGCAAAATTTGATGGTGTCCTGTGGTTTTAAACTCAGCTTTGGACACATCCCAAAATGGTGTCTTGACCAATTAGATGTTGTCTTAACTCGGGATATTGCTATGTTTCTCCTCCCAAAACATAAATCAGCATGTTATCTTATCAGTCACATGGTCAGAATTTTCCCGCTCTTGCAGAGTATAATTTGGCCATGATTCCTATAACATGAATACCACGCATTTGACAATGAATTGATTGGTGGAAACATTCAAAGCATGAATTTTCAAACTCATACATACCAAACATGAATATAAACCTTTAAGCTATTCAATAGTTATTAAAAAGGACATACACAACGAGTGATTAGAACATAATAGACAAATGTGTGGGTAACATACATAGTAGGGAGTTATGCAGTGGTCGGATGTTCATTCATAAGTCCCTTTAAGCATCATTTTGGTGCATATTTAGGTAAAAGGGAAGTCTCTCTGTCATTTGGTGAACTAGGGGCATGTTCCGAGGAACAAAGGAATTTAGAAGGAACTCGGTCTGGTTCTTGTCTTGGGTGGGGGAGCACCACCCAACAAAGTTTCCTCATGTGATGGTCCTGATGTGCTGCATCTTTGACCATTAATCTTGGGTTTCTCGCCCTAATATTGACAATCTCCTTCCTGAGTTGGGATTATCAATAATTGTGTTCTTTTGTTTTAATGTTGCAAGTTGTTCAAAGCTGTGAAAGTTAGTTGGTTAGGCTTACTTTAGGCTGGCTGGCGCCAGGGTATCCTGGACAGATTTATGACGTGGTTCTGGGCCCCTTTGTGGAATTTGGCTCTTTGGTTTCAACCAAATGTTCTGATCGAATCTTCCATTTGTCTGATTCGCTCTGATACTCTACAACTGCCATCTGCAGGTTACTGGAAATTATATGGGATGATATTAGTCTCAAAACGTTTAATAGATGCATGCACAATTATTCATGTACTGGATCAATTTTATGCATGTATCTTACAATCCACAAACAAATGCCTTTCAATTTGAGTCTGTGGAATTGGGGATTAAATGATTGTGCAGCAATTTGTACAAATACAGACATGATTACAAATAAAAATGTTCTGTTCTGCATTAATATATCATAAATTGCTCATGCAAAAAGGAATCCGTGCATTTGTGGATCAGTTGACACGTGTGCATTTATTGAGGTCTTGCTCAAGTCAATCTTGTTCAGTTCATTTGGATTTTGAGACTTCATTTTCACAGTTTACAGCATTTCATGACGCCCACACACACAACTACCAATGAACAAGGCCAAGTGCAATTCATTAACGTGTACACGATTCGAAAAAATCGCACATTTGCATCACTACACTGAAACAAATGCATCTCAACCGGTGTCTGCAGAGTTAAGAATTACTCTAATGTGCAGCATTTTGTTCTAACAGAGACATATTTATGAATACAAATGTTATGGTTTGTATTACAGTATCACAGTTTGTGCATGTGGTGATTAAAATGTTCATTTGTGGATCAGACGACATGCGTGCATTCATTCACATCTCTTCTGAGTCGATTCTATTTGATTCATTTGAATTTTGAGACTTTCGTTCCGCCCTTTTAGCCTTGCCCAGTCCACACACACAGCTCGCGATCCACACGCAGCTGAGCCTATAGCCCCAGTCACATGTGCGCATTCTATTGTGTACGCTTTTATGAATGTTACATTGTTTTTTATGTGTTTCTTTTTGGTTTTCTTTTTGGTTTTCTCCCCTGCCTGTTGAAATATAGTAAACATGTTTTATTGAACTTGTTCTAACAGAATAACTTATATTATTTTATATATTATTTTTGCCAAACAAGAACTTCGTCATGGTACCTTTTTTTCTTTTATTGCTTCTTCTTCTTCTTATTATTATTATTATTATAAGTGCTATTGTAGTTTGAGCCATTAGTAATCGCATTTAATAATTTAATAAACAATAAATTGGTTTAATATAATCAATTGTGATGCAATCTGGGAAAGCACTGGGACGTTTTCAGGAAATCGAGAAATAGGTTGCACGCAAGGTTTTTTATTTATTTTTTATATCGTAAGATGGCGGAGCACAACAACGCAATCTTAAGTACTGTAACTTAGCTGCTCACTTAATCTTATTAACTATATTATTAACTTAATTTCACATCCAGAAATGAAGGATGAAGTAAGTTACTAAAGAGGAAGAGTCCAGTGAACTTTTATGCACAGTGAACAGTTGGGCTGCGCGCATTTTTCTAAATGTAAACTTCAAGGTAGGCTATATTATTCGTGCTATCTAAACATACAAGAGATTATCAAAAGTTTGGTGACTATGGCCATGATAAAAAATGGAAAACAAACGTTAGTTTATTTGTGTAATGATGCAGTATAGCACTCCTGATTTGACAGACAGATCTTGTTAAACCCGTGAAGTGAAAGTGAAACCTGTCTCAATTTAAACCCATTTTTTTCAAAATTCCATTTCTGAAAATCATATCTATATCAGCCAACTTAAGATAGCCATATTGTTACATTCAATCGTTTATAAAAAAATTGAAAATAAAAATAATTTTGAAAGGGTTTGAACCCAGCTTTCATATGGTATCAAATAAAAGGTTAAATTTCACCATATGTTGGGCTTTCTTTGATCACATCACACTTTAATATAAATGTGCAAATAGCCTACTAATGACTTAAACAAGCGACTATAATAGGACTTTAATAATAATATATACTACTACTACTACTACTACTACTAATAATAATAATAATACAAGGAAGGAATAAGTGACAACGTGCCACTGAAGTACAGAAAAAAAGGTGCCATGACGAAGTTCTTGTTTGGCAAAAATAATAAGTTATTCAAGTTCAAAAAAACATGTTTACTATATTTCAACAGGCAGGGGAGAATAGCCAAACCAAAAAGAAACAAATAAAAAATAATGTAACATTCATAAAAGCGTACACAATGCGCACGTGTGACTGGGGCTATAGCGCCATCTAGTGATCGATTTTCTTAGGCTCAGCTGCATGTGGATCGCGAGCTGTGTGTGTGTGGACTGGGGAAGGCTAAAAGGGCGGAACGAAAGTCTCAAAATTCAAATGAATCAAATAGAATCGACTCAGAAGAGATGTGAATGAATGCACGCATGTCGTCTGATCCACAAATGAACATTTTAATCGCCACATGCACAAACCGTGATACTTCAATGCAAATGATAACATTTTTCACATCAGTGTAGTGACGCAAATTTGCGATTTTTTTTCGAATCGCGTACACGTTAATGAATTGCACTTGGCCTTGTTCATTGATAGTTGTGTGTGTGTGCGTCGTGAAATGCTGTAAACTGCGAAAATGAAGTCTCAAAATCCAAATGATTGAACAAGATTGACTCAAGCAAGAACTCAATAAATGCACGCGTGTCACCTGACCCACAAATGCATGGATTCCTTTTTGCATGAGCAATTTATGATATATTAATGCGGAACAGAACATTTTTATTTGCAATCATGTCTGTATTTGTACAAATCGCTGCACAATCATTTAATCCCCAATTCCACAGACTCAAATTTAAAGGCATTTGTTTGTGGATTGTAAGATACATGCATAAAATTGATCCAGTACATGGATAATTGTGCGTGCATCTATTAATCGTTTTGAGACTAATATCATCTATGGTGAATCTTTTCCACTTGGCCGACAAATTAGGCTGAAATAAAATGGCGGAAATGGTATAAAAAGCAAGGAAGAAACAGAAATGTGAGGTGTGAGAGAAACAAGAACAAACGGAAGTGTAGGTGTGTGAGAGAAGCAAGGAAAACAGCGGTGTGTGAGTAGGAACAAACAAAAGTCGAGGTGAACGGAAGGAAGTACGTGAACGATACCTGAAAGCAAGTGGAACCAGGTGTGTGGATCTCTGTTGCACAGACCGGGTGTGTATGACGCCAAAAAACTTGGAAGAATTGGTAACGCATTTTTGCCGGTTGCACGGTAAAATCCAGTCTGGTTCGCCTACCGCAGGTACTGCCGTTCCTTTTCCTTTATTAATCACTGCCGAAACTCCAAATATTCCTTTTCCGGCCTGGTTGTTGGTTGGCCGGCCAGACGCTGCCTGCCCCACACAGCCGAACCCCACACATACACATTGCACGAAAAACTCGCACGCACTCACTCACTCACGTAATGCACACACTCAGTGAGTTTGTTTCTGATGGAAATACTTTGTGTGTTTTTTTGTTTTGTTTTTTGTGTATAAAAAGTTTGAACGTTTAAGACTGAAGACGAGATGAATTTAAAGGGACATTGATTTGTTTTTGTTTTTTTGTTGTTGTTCGTTTCTGTGACAACAAGGACTTTTTTTTTTTTTTCGTTTTTCTCTCCCTTCTCTTTTGGACTCTCGATGGTGTTTCAGGTTGAATTGAACAAGGGAAACCACATGGACATTTAATTAATGTTTGTGTTCTCATATGTGGTTATGTAAATGCTGTGAAGGAAAAAAGTAAACTTTATAACAGCAGTTTGCACCTTAAAATGGAAAATTGTTGTTAATTTTTTTATTTTATTTTGTGTTTTCTGTGTGTGTTAATGTGCATATGCAGATTTGTGTATCAGTGGCTTAATTTTGAGTGGTTCCAGGAATTGGAAAAAATATAATAATAGTAATGACTCTTTTTGACTTGGTGATTTATTTATTTTTTTGCCTTGTCTGGCGCCCAACGAATAACAATTTAACTATTTAATTGCCCTAAAATTTAACTTTGGATCAGCCACCGTTACAAAGTAAATAGCTGCCATTTTGAAGTTGTTGTATGTGTAAAAACAAAAGATGTTAGCTGTGCATGTTTTTGTAAAGCATCTTCTGAGGGTTCAACCTGCAATGTACATTTAAAAGCTACCTGAGACCCACGTAAGCTTTATAAGGAGAGAATGCAATACAGTGGTGATCAAGATTTCAAAGAAAAGAAAAAAATGGAAGCTAAGAAAAGATATCATGAGGATGGAACTTATAAAGAGACAAAAATTAAATGTAGTACTGAAAAGTACAAGCTACATAAATGGCATCAAGAAAATGTACGTAAATACAGCGTAGACAAATACAAGTCAGATGATTTTCATTGTGAGGCTGTAAAACAATATAGCATCCAAAAGTATCATACAAATAAAGAACACAAAGAGTCTGTCAAAAAGTACAGTATTCAAAAATATAATTATAATGCAGAACACAAAGATATGGTGTTAAATTACAATATACAGAAATATAAAACTGATAGCAGTTTTGTCAATAATATAAAAATGAGAAATGCTTTAAGACAATATAAAGTGAAGATCAAAATGAAAGAGACTATATAATTGAACAGTTTAAAGAAAAAATATCTATAGGTCCTGAATATGTTTGTTCAGTGTGTCATTGCTGCCGTTTTAAAATGCAAGTAAAAAAATGCAATAAAAATAAATATCTTCAAAAATCAATGCATGTTGGTTATATAGCAGAAAAATGCATTACACTGAAATATCTTAGTGTAATAAAGATTGTAATGAAAACTGTGTTTATAAAAACAGCCCTGCTGCATCTTTATGGATTTGTCACACATGTGATAAAAAAATTTGTGAAGGTAAAATACCTGCTGAAAGTGTAGCAAATAGTCTAGGTTTGGATGATATTCCTGCTGAACTAAAGCTGTTTAAACTCTCTTGAGCAACATCTAATAGGAAAGCATATTCCTTTCATGAAAATGCTGGCTTTACCACGAGGAGGACAGAATGGAGTTCATGGACCAGTGACATGTGTCCCATCTAATGTTACAGAAGTAGTGAATGTTTTACCAAGGTCAGATGATGATTTTATGATACGAGCAAAGCTTAAGAGGAAACTGACATATAAAGGGCATTATGACTATAAATTTGTTAATACAGATAAAATTCAAACAGCATTGGCTTATTTAAAAGAGAATAACAAATGGTATACAGATATAGAGTTTAACAAAACTTGGATTAATCCTCTGAGTAAAATAGAAGAGGAAATTATTGATAAAAGTGAAAACACTGAAGGTAATTTAGACAATTGTGAGGACATGCATTTTAACCCTCTGGGGTCTGAGGGTGTTTTGGGGCCCTGGAGAAGTTTTGACATGCCCTGACATTTGTGCTTTTTTCAGTATCTTAAAAACACATTAATGGCTAAAGTCTGGCTACACTGTAATCAGCACAAACTGGGCTACAATAATATGTAAGCAACATGAATGTACATGTTTGTGTTTTTGAGAAAACAACATTTATGCGTGGTTAGTGAAAATCTATTTTTTTTTAGTCACTGAAATAAGACCAAGAAACACATTCAGAACATTCGTGCACAAGACTTTTGAGAACTGGATGTGTTAGGCTAGAGTTTTTTCTACAAAATGATGTGAAAATCATCTCATTCAGTCATTCACAAAAAACAATATACTTATTTAAATTTTCTAAGACGTGTTTTGTGATCGAAAGGGAATATGCGAGGGAGTGACAATGGGCACTGAATATTTAGTGATTCACACCTGAGAGACAAAAGAAGAGCACAACAATGATGATGAAGATAATGAGATGACTGATGAAACACTTCATGATCGACAACAGCATGGTTTGTTTATGGATTCATGTTTACAGCCAGTGGACATTGCACACGAGATTTTAGATCAACATTTTGATGGCATTATGTCACTTGCCCCAGCAGAAGGCAATAATCCAGTTCGATTGTTAATGGATGAAACTAATGAAGCCAAATGTTTTCCAGTTCTCTTCCCAAAGGGAACAGGCACATTTCATGATTCACGACCTGAAAAATTAACATTGTCTAGATATTTAAACAATAGAATTTTAAACGCAGATGGACGTTTTGCCCAAAACCTTGATTACATCTTCTCTGGACAATATTTGACAGAGCTCAATCAAGTTATCTCTAATGTATCTATTGCTTTGAGGAAAGGCTATGACACAAGCAACAAAACAAAAATTACCTCAGAAATGCTGACAAACAAAGACTCACTTCAGAGGATTTTAAATTATGATGAGGGTTATAAATTTTTAAAGCCAGTGAGAGGGAGTCCTGTTTTTTGGCAATCTGTTCAAAGAGATTTGTTTGCAATGGTGAGGCAACTTGGGATCCCAACATGGTTTTGTTCATTTTCATCAGCTGACTTGCGATGGACAGAGTTAATGGAGTCTATTGTTAAACAAGAGGGTTGTCAAAATCCTATTGATGAACTGGACTGGGCTGATAGATGTGGGATGCTGAAAAGAAATCCAGTAACTGCTGCCAGAATGTTTGATCATCGATTCCACTGTTTTCTGAGAGATGTGATTATGTCACCAGCTCAACCAATCAGAAAAGTGATAGATTAATTCTATCGAATTGAATTTCAGCAACGTGGATCCCCCCACACACACTGTCTCTTTTGGGTTGAAAACGCACCTCAAGTGGACAGAGATGATGATAAAGTTGTAGCATTTGTTGATCGCTATGTGACTTGTGAAATGCCATCTGAACAGCAAAAAGAAATACATGAAATAGTAAGCAGTGTCCAACAACACAGCAAAAGACATGCCAAAACATGTAGAAAGAAAGGTACTACATGTAGATTTAACTTTCCACGTCCACCCAGCAAAAATACTTTCAATGCAAGAAGCACTCCAACAGATAAAGATAAAAAAAACAACTGATGATGGACAATGTGAAAGTAAAGACAAAAATCTAAATAACTCTAAGGAGATATCAAAAGAATTAGCTGAATGTATAATGAAAAAAGTATGAGAATGTTTGCTGAACAGTGATGCTGTCTTTGATTCTGTTAATGCTATGTTTGCATCTATTGGAATAAATCAAGAAATATTTGAATGTGCTTATAACAAAATGACAAAAAACAAAAAAAAACAAATGTTGTGTTGAAGAGGAAGCCAAGTGATGTTTGGGTGAATCAGTATAATGAAGATCTTTTGCGATGCTGGAATGCAAACATGGACATACAGTTTGTTGTTGATGCTTACTCTTGCATAGTGTATATAATTTCCTACATTTCCAAAGCAGAGAGAGAAATGGGACAGCTGTTGGCAAATGCTCAGAAAGAAGCACACAAGCAAGGTAATAAGGATGCAAAACAAGCTTTAAGAAAACTGGGAAGTGTTTTTCTACATAACAGAGAGGTCTCAGCTCAAGAGAGTGTTTATCGTTTGACTAATATGAAATTAAATGAAGGATCAAGAAAAGTGGTTTTTATTCCAACAGGCAATAATACAATAAAAATGAGTTTACCATTAAATACCATAAATAAAGAAGGTGCAAATGGAGAAACTGACAGTGATGAAATATGGATGAAAAGCATCACAGATAGATACAGAGCCCGTCCAAAAATTAAAGAATTTACAGGAATGTGTTTAGCATCCTTTGCATCAGAATATAGAGTTCTGTCCAAATCTGAGTACTCATGCTCAGACAGAGTAAAACTGGAAAATGACATGGGGTTTGTGAGAAAAAGAACAGATTTTGCAGTTGTACGATATGCTCGTTTTTCTCCCACTAAAAATCCTGAAAATTACTATCAAAGTATTTTGGAATTATTTTTGCCACATTTTTTGCCAAGCCAACTGAAACCACCTAATTTCAGTTCATATCAGGATTTTTATGAGACTGGATTTGTAACATTGTATAATGACGAGCTTGAGTCAGTGAAAATCATAGTGGACACAAACAGGGCAAAATTTAAAAAAGAAGCAGAGACCATACAAAGAGCTCAAGATGACTTAGAACAACATGGACCAATGGAAGATGCTTGGGCCCAAATCTGTCCAGAAGCAGAACTTGAGCGTTTAGAATGTCTGGATAATAGAAAAGAACAACCAATAGAAACAGAGGAAGGTGATGATGTTATACCTGATCTATTACCCAATGTTGGTTCTTTCAGAATAGAAAACAATCCCTGTGCTATGACAAAGAAAGATGCGATGGGTTTGCTGCGGTCTTTAAACGAGAAACAGTCACAAATCTTTTATAAAGTGCGGCAGTGGTGTCTAGCAAAAGTACAAGGTGAAAACCCAGATCCATTAACCAAAAAATCAATTCCTTGAGAGCCAAATTTGGAAAACTGCAAATATTAATAATTGACGAAATGTCAATGGTTGATCATAAACTTTTGGCATATATTCATGGCAGATTGAGACAAATCAAACAGACAGGAGATTATTCAGCATTTGGAAAAGTCTCAGTAATAGCAGTTGGAGATTTTTATCAGCTTTCTCCCGTCAAAGGAAAATCGCTATATACTGAACCAGTGAACAGTGTGAATCTTTGGGAAACTCACTTTAGTTTCATTGAACTTACAGAGATTATGAGGCAGAAGGACAAAGAATTTGCTGAATTACTGAATCGTTTAAGGCTACGTAAAAAGGATGAACCCATGCATGAAGACATTACTATGGTTAAAAAATGTGAAACAGGTGATGGTGATGATACTACAGATATCCACATTTATGCAACCAACAGTGAAGTTGATGTGCACAACATACATATGCTGCACAAATTATGCTCTGACATAGTTACTGTAAAAGCACAAGACTTTGAGAGAAATGCTAAAACTGGCCGAATGGAAGAAAAAGATGGGCATCATTTCAGAGTTCAGAACAGCTGTTTAGAGAAATCTCTTGAATTAGCTGTTGATGCTCGAATAATGCTACTGAAAAATCCTAATGTTTCAGATGGTCTTGTAAATGGAGTTTTCGGGACAATTAAAGAATTCTGTTATGATGGTAATGAAGCATTTCCATCAAAAATATATATTGAATTTGACAGTGAACAAGTTGGTAAAGAAGCAAGAGGCAAACATCCATGTTTAAAACCTGGATTGGAGAAAGCAACACCAATTGAACCTAAAGAAGAAAACGTGACCAGCAGTGGTTGTGTGAGGAGACAATTTCCTAGAATATGACTCAATTCATTGTTCCAAGTGAAACAACAGAAACGTTCACATACAAAATTATGTTACATAATGTTGAAGGGTTAATCCCACATATATTAGAAATTCGCCAAGATAAGAGATATTTTGAAGCAGATATGATATGTGTAACAGAGACCTGGTTAAAACGAAACTATGTGGAGAATGCTGTTACTCTTCCTGGGTACTATTTCCATGAAAAAACAAGTAGTAATGCATATGACACAACAGAGGATGTTTTTGCTAAACTAAAAGAGGAAAATCATGGTGGTATTTCCGATAGCATGTGAAGGCAGCATGTAACAGTGTAACATTACTGGATGTTAAGGCCATGTATGTTTTCATATGTTTTCATACTGATATTTCTTGTATCTTCTTATTTAAAATGATTTATCAGTTAATATATACAAAAATCATGATTTTAAAAATGTAACCCATTTATACAATGGCCTTAACACCCATCCAATTTTTCCAAAGTACTTTTAGTTGTATTACTTTTCATTCATTCATTCATTCATTTATTCATTTTTGTGTACTATGTATATACCTGCGACCTATGAAATGTATATGAGCTGCTTTAAAATGTTATGTGCAGAAAATGGAATTGTTTCCAGCAGAATGATAAAAACAACATATACGAAGGAGAAAGAAAAAAGGAGAAAGTGAGAAATATTGGACTATCTTTGCTGCTTTATTCAAATATTGAAAGAGGTATGATTTTTATCTTTTAACATAGTGATTAGTTTTATTATATTGACTTAACATGAAAACATTTACCACTTTATAATGTTTATATAAGATGTCTTAAATTAATAAATAATGTAGTTATATTGACTATTTACTAACTGCATCACTCATTTTGTATGAAGGCTTGTGAAAATAAATAATATTATATATATATATATATATATATATATATATGAAGAGTTCAGATGCAAAACCATCTAAATCCATCTGACATTTTTCTTTGTAAATATTTTTCTAATTTGAATCTGATATTATACAGGTACACCACAGCATGTTCATAATGATGACAACATTCCATTGCACCTAACTCCTTGGCTAACAAAGCAAAATAGAATGGTGGAAAACTTTTGCTACACCATTACAGCGCACCATGAACATCCTGGACAGTGGATTGAAGGCAAGATGCTTTTATGGATTCGAGTTGTAAATACAAAATATTGACTATCATCTATATGCCTCACTTCAACAACAATTAACATTTATGCAATGAGACTGCATTTTTGCTCTTTGGCCATTTTTACGAATTTGCACTGGCTGGAGCTTTAGGTTTCTGTTCTTGGATCTCGTCATTGGAAATCAGCATGGTCTTCTGCTGTTATATTGTCATTACTATCATACTTCATTGTCCTGAACACTGCAAAATGGTAATCTTTTTGATTATTTTGGTTAAAACTGAGTTTGAACTCAGTGCAAGCTCAGATAAGCTGTATGTCTGCTCTCATTTAGAGTTAAGACTGTATTCTCCAGTTCCTGTCTCCTTCATATCCCCAGCATTTCTGCAGAGTTCTTGTCTCCAGGGTTTTCCTTCTGTGCTCCCCCATAACTCCATGTGTCTGACATTACCTGGATAACTAAATGAAAATGAAGTATCTACATTCTTGGTACCTCATCTCCAAAGTAAACAGCAGCAATGTCTTCCTTTACTCTGAACTGCTATGACATTGATTTACTTGCATGCATTACAGTATGACCACTTGTTGAACTGCTATACTTCCTCTGATAAAATGGCCATTTCCTCACCAAATCTGCAGAGAAATTAGTTCCTGATGATGATATTCCATGAACATTTGGATAAACCATTATATTCAATGATGCTCTGACATAGTAACAACTGGTCACTGTAGGAAAATATGTTCTATGCTCAGTGAGTCTGCCTCCAGAATGCCTCATCCTTTCCCTGTATGTAAGTGTGTCCCAGTGTCAGCTGCAGCCCCTGAGTTCATCCCAGAGTCTCCTCCATGCCCCAGAGGTCATCCTGTCAACTCCCCAGAGATATATGCCCTCCGAAGGTCTCATCACCTAGACAGCCATCGTGACAAGACCACGAGAACCAGATTAGTCCTCTGCATAATCAGAGTTTCTTGAAACCTGGAATTAACCTGCTACTTTTAATTTGGCCAAAGAAGAATTTCACACTATTTCAACACAGTATTTCCGTGTTTAATACTGTGAAGCTGCCTTAACACAATCTGCACTGTAAAAAGCACTATATAAATAATGGTAATATGATTTGAATCTAGCCTCAGAGCTTATCCCAAAGTCTACAACACTATAATAATACCTTTGACAATTCTGTGTGTTTAAGCTTTCATCTCAGAGCTCATACATGGGACTGCTATTACCCCAGTGTTGAGCACCTTTTTTTCCAGAGACCACTTCTAGAAACCCACTCATGTGCTAGAGTCCTCCTTCGATCACTGAGCTACCAGCACCTCCTTAGTTCTCTGAGTTACCAGTGCTGCCCTGGAGACACCCTAGTCTGACACCACTGCCTTACTTACCTTCTCATCTAAAATCATCATTACACATCTGCTTACTGAGGAAAGAATCTAAATGTTTTAATGGCTGCAAAAGATATCCAGAATTATAAAGCAGTCATAGGACCCATGACATCATTTGATAAAACTTCTTTCTTTAAAAAAAAAAGAGATACATGTCTGGCTGAAGAGAGGCACAAATACCACTCTGAAGTCTGCACTAAAATTACACATCTTTTGAATATCACTGTGTGCTATTATAATACTCTGTATTTATTTCTTTTTGAACTCTGCAATATATGTCACAGTTTTATTATTTGCAAATGCTTACAATTGTGTGACATTCATGTTTTTGAATGTTAAATGTGACATTTTTTTTAAGGTTCAGTTTCATTATTTATAACATATAATGACAAAAATGAAAACCTAAACACTCAAACCACTCAAACCACTTAAACCAAAAGATAATGTTTGTTTTTAATGCTAGTGACCTAAAGGTGCAGTGTGTAATATTTCGGAGATTTTATTGGCAGAAATGCAGTATAACATACAAAACTATGTTTTCAGAGATGTGTAAAGACCTTACATAATAAGCCGTTATGATTTTATAACCTTAGAACGAGCAATTTATATCTACATACACCGCGGGTCCCCTTACATGGAAGTCGCCATTTAGTGCCGCCATGTTTCTATAGTAGCCCTAAACGGACAAACTTCTACAGAGCGTGTTTCGTCAGTACGTTGTTCGAGAACCGGCAGAGCATCAGTCTTCGTCGGTAAAAAAAGTAAACTTGATGCAGCCAGACGAAGTCGGGACAGAGGACGGCAGAAATCCCGGATAAACATTGGTGTGGCTTTTCCCAGATGGAAGGCGCTTATATATGCGGTTGGGCTGACAGACATAACGATGTTGAGCCGGCATCATGATCCCATCGCACCCCCTCCTTCCTTTCCCCTCCCGCAAGCCACCGCATCCCAATGCCGTGTTCGTAAAGAAAGTTGTGTTTTAAAGGCAATAAACATTAGATGGAAAAATATATATATTTCATTACTTTCTCTCGCAGTTATATCGCTAAGTAATTATACTGTATATAAACTGCGGGCATCAGGGGGCCGCTAGTAATGTGCATGGCATTGAAACTGATTTCGTATGCACGATCGCATTTCACTTTCACTTTTCATCATGATGTTTCACTGTAGACTTCGTCCGATGCCAATTTGGTAGACGTCGCCCAACCGTATTAACTGTCATACAAAAAATCTAACTAAAGTCAGCGAATAAACCTGAGACAATGAGTAATGAGTAAATGAGTAAAAATAATATTCGCAATAACATATTAGTTTACTGAATAATTAAGTAAATATAATTCTTTAACGTACCTTTGTACAGAAACCTCATCGCTTGATTGGCTACTGTCAGGTGTAACAGACGACGACATTTTTGTCCTGTGTCAGCTTCCGTAGCTTCTGTATGCGTTTCGAAAGGGCAGGGTGAGCGGGGGAATTGAAATTCGAATCCTCACCGCTAGATGCCGCTAAAACTTACACACTGCAGCTTTAATACATTTTATATTAAATTAAAGTTGACTTGCTTTATCAAACTTTCACTCTGCAGAGTTCAGTTACAACGCTGCTTCATGTTTCCTGTTCACCTGAAATGAAAAAAACAAAAATTGAAATTAAATAAATGAATGAATGAATAAATGAATCAATCAATACAATTGTTGGAGAGTTTTCCATTTTAATGCTAATTCATTTTAATGCTTTCGTTTTTGTAAATATTTCATTATTATGTTATTTAATTTATTTTCATGTACTACTTTACATTTTTTTTATGTATATGAGTTTGTGAGTTTTTCATTCACTCTTGAGTGTAATGTATAGAAAAACCTGAAATGTAATGAATGAATGAATGTCTCGTGCATTAAGAATGTATGACTTTAGGGTTTTTAGATTGGATTCACAATATTTCTGAATCTAATGTATACAAACAACTGAAATTCAATGAATTAATTCATGATTTTTATTTATTTATTTATTATTTACTTTCTCATGTTGACTTAATGTTTTATTTATATTTATTTCAGAATTCTGTCATTTAAAATGTTTTCCCCATACTTCACAACTGTTAGTTATTATTTATTCTTTTTATATTATTTAATGTGTCATGTGTCAATATGTCATAGTTTTCTAGCATATCTATTAACAAAGTATTCAGCATATATTCATATGTACAAATAATTTAATTGAATGAATGAATGAATATTTGTGTGTAACTACTGGATATATTTAACTTTAATAGTGCATATGTTTTTTTTTAATTAATCTATTATTCTATCATTTAAAACCTTTGTTGTCATGTAATACTTTGTAAGAGTTCTGTTATTGTTTTTAATTCACAACTTTTTTGATGTATGTTCTAATGAATGCAAATGACTGAAATTTAATGAATTCAATATTTTTTAATAATATCTTATTGACATTTTTATAATCGACTTTAATTAAAATGATTAAAAACCTATTTAAATAATGTGTGGATATTTTATGTATTCCTGCATATGTTTCCTTTAAAGTGATAAACATAAGGGTTTATAATTAATATATAAATTATTTATTGTCAATAATGTGAAAACATGTATGTTCCTTGCTTTTCTAAATAATAATAATAATAAAAAAAAGCATCTCTGTGAATTGTGCACAGACATTGTTTTAAATATTTTTTGTTATATTGTTTAATGAGGAGACCTGTTTTAGATGTAATCCATTACAACAGTTTAAAGATATCAATAAAAGCACTACGGAAACCTGCACCTGATCCATTACAGTTTTTCTCAATTGCTTAAACACATTTCTTGAAATTATGCCTCGCTTTTGTGAAACTCTAAACACAAATCCGTAACTTCTAACTCAATTCCCCTTACTTACTATATTCAGGTCAAAATGAAGCTCTCCACTCAAAACAACTCAATCTTGCTGAAAAAAACAAACTTTGCTCTCAGACATGACACACAAACCCTCAAAAACACACACACTACAACACAGTTTTACACACTGATGAGATCAATTCAAAACAATACTACGAAAACTGGTAATAAGTGTTGCTTGAAAAAAAAAATGATGAACACAACAAATGTATGCATTTGCAAGTGTTTTAATCCTTAATTTATTGTACAGTACAAAACAGCAAACAACAACAAAAATAATTGTTCTGCCCCAGCATCCTGTCTTTGGTCTGGGACAGGCCAAAGAACCTCCTCAACATCACAGACTAAATTGGCCCTGGACAGGCAGCGGCGGTAAAATCCTCTTGCAAGCCTGATCCAACCCTGGCATGCATCAACTAAAATATATGAGACTGCTTGTTTTCTTGCCCTTGCCCTTCCTATTTCTCTTCCATGTTGTTGTCATCATCCTCCTCCTTCGTCTCATCCTCTTTCTCTTTTACCTCCTACTCTTCCTCTTTGAAATTACACATTACTGTATGTGGGGTTTATGACTGAAAAAGACCGGATAGGATTCACACTTATAATTTTACTAGTCGTCTGACAAAAAATATATATATAGATAAAAAAAAGAAATAAATAAAATACAAATACATTACAAAGTCATTGTGAAATAGAAAAGAAAAAGAAATAAGAGTAAAGGCGGAAATATAAATTAGAAAGTCCACTGTCAGAATTTGTAAGTCTTGTGTTGTCCTTTGTCTATATATGCTTTCCAGTTGAAGGTTCATGAGATGTTGAGATGTACCTTTGAGCTGTTTCAGAGAACTGCTTCATCATTGGTTGATCTGTAGTTTCTACATTAGTGAAAGTCAATATTCACTTGAACAATTCATGGCAAATTTACAAAAAAGTCTAATAGAAATGTGTAGAATATGCTTGACAGTTTATGACAACTAAATCAAAAATTTAGCATTTACTGTAAAGACATATTCGATGAGCTAATGACTTAATATTTTGAGGGGTAAGACTATAGCACAGAGAACTATATACACGTAATACATTTTGAGCAACATGATAATAGGAACTGATAATGGAAACTGCAGACAAATCAGTTGCATAATCAGTTGCATGAACATACCAAAGCAAACGCAATTTGTTATAAAAAATTAGAAACATTTTATGATGTGCACAAGTGACTAGATGATGTGGAGGTTGAACAAGTAGTTTTGAGAATTTCATTTCTGATCTGAGAAATGCACCAAACTGTAAACTGACTTTGGCCCTTTTATCTCCATCAAAGGTTCTGATTGATGTGTGATAAATTTTGACTCCTAGTGTTTCCACTTGGGTAATTGTGTGCTAATTGACTCCAAACTTTGCAGACGTGAGTGAACAATATTGAATACTAGTGCTTTCTAAATGACCACATGGTGTAAGCACTGAGAAATGTAGGGATTTGTGTGTAGAGTTTTGCAGTAACAGTTCACCAAATCTGACTCATGTGTTAAAGCAGGGGAATAGTGTTTATAGTTCAGGGAAATGGGTGTGCTTTTTGAAAATTGGCATTATGGTTTTGAAATTTTAGTTTAAAAGACTGGTTATAGTGTTTTAGCAATCGAGAAAAACTGTAATACTAGCACATACCTATTCTATTTTTTTTTTTCTAACAGTACACAGTAGTTGACCAAAGTGCTATACATTAAGGACGTAAAACAAACACCAAAAATAAGGTAAAGACAAGTGTTTTACCTGTTATAGCGCCATAGCTATGGGCCAATCTCATAAAACTTTGTATGCTTGTTTAGAATCATCTGACACATGTGCTCACCTAGTTTCATTACGTTTTCAGTTGTTGTTAATAATTACCTTTAAAAGTTACTTTGTTGTAGCTAAGCAAAGTGTGAATTAAAAAATATATTTTTCTTGATAATTATGTATCTAGAGGGTCCAGAAAATTAGAGACTAAATGAGCTAGTTTGCAAAATTAGTCTTTCTTTTTTTTAAACTAATGTTGAATGAAATTTGTAATTTCATTTCATGAAAATTGTAATTGACAACACTGGTCCTTCAAGAAAAGTTGTTCAGAGTAAGGTGATCTATCATTTGATACAAAGATCAAGTGTATGTGTGAAAATATGAACATGTTTTCCAATTTGTGGTCATTTACCAAATAAATATTGTGTTTTCTAAGCATTTTTAACTGTTATTGTGCTACCTATGGGCAAATCTCCATGAAACTTTGCATGCTTGTTTAGAATCATCTGACACACTTGCTGACCAAGTTTCATGAACTTTTAGGATTTGGGATTTATAGGCTTTTGAATAAATTTAGCAACACTCATTATCTAAATGATCTGAATTTTACTGCACTGATTTTATTGATTTTGATTTTAAAATCTAGCACAAGTTCACAAAACTAGTTTTTTTTTAATAATATCAAAAATCTGAAGAGCAGTTTCATTGAGAGCAATTTATGAAGTTATAATAACTGATATGTCTGTATAATCAAAGTGGTAAACTTTGACTAAATATGATTTAAGATTATATTATGAAATGGCCCTATTATAACAGTCCAAATGCAAATAATATTGTATCTACAGAGTCCAGAGAATTGTTCTGCAGTGATTTTATTGATTTTGGGTTTAAAACATTTGACTAGTTCACAAAAGTAGATTTTTAAAATGATCTCAAATGTTTAATGAACAATTTGATTGACAACATTGGTCCCACGGGCAAAGTTGTTCAGAATGAGGATGTCTATCATATGATATGAAGATCTAGTGTTTGTGTGAATATATGAGCCTTTTTTTTTTAAACAATTTGTGGCCATTTACCATACACAGCTTGTGTTTTTGAAGCCTTTTTAACGGTTATAGTGCCACCTATCGTCCGATCTTCACGAAACTTTGCATGCTTGTTAAGAGTTATCTGACACATGTTCTCACCATTTTTCGTAAAGTTTTGATTTTTTGTTTAGGTTTTATAGGCTTTTTGGTATATGTGGTAACGCCCCTTTTGTAAATGACCCTGTTATAGCTAACCGAATGACAAAATTCAACATTTTTTTGATAATTATTGATCTAGAGAGTCTGGAGAACTGTGCTACAGTGGTTTGATTGAGATTGAGTGAAAAACCTAGGACTAGTTCGCAAAAGTAGGTTTTTCACATATTTGTGAATAATTAATGAACGGTTTGATTGACAGCAATGGTTCATGAGTCAAAGTTGTTCATCATGAGGAGATCTATCAAATGATATGCATATTGTGTGGATGTGTGAAACACCACGTGATTACAAAGCCATAAAACTCGTTAGCGCCAACTAGTGGCCGATTTCTTTCAAAATTCTTACAGACCTTTAGGGCTATGAGTCGAACATGCCCAGTGAGTTTCGTTCCGATTGACCTTTGTTAACCTTGTCTAATAGGTGCTCAAAATTCATTGGCCAATGGCGGCCATGTTTTTTGAGATATGCCAATGTCCTCATAGACCCTTATGGCACATTGGACAGAGACACTGCATACCAATTTTCAGGTCGATCGGACCAATGGTTGCATAGTTATAGTCATTTTTATTTTTTTTCAGGCTTATAGCACCACCAAGTGTCAGAACAATTTTTTTGATTTGACCAAAGATTGAGCTTATACACAAGTGTACCAAGTTTGGTGAAGATATCTCTTTTGGTTCATGAGTTATAGCCATTTTTGTAAAAATGGTCCCCCACCTGACAAACCGTTTGGGGCCCCTATGCAACGATGAGTCGAAATGTCAACATTTTTTTGATAATTATTGATATTCACTGTCCAGAGAACATTTTTGCACTGGTTTAGTTCCGATTGGGCGAAAAACCTAGGACTAGTTCGCAAAAGTAGGTTTCGGACATAACACCATTTTGCGTAAAAACCGGGCTCCAGTGCACTTTTGTGCGTATTGACCCAAAGATTTTTGAGTCTACGTCAAAAATTGTACGAGCTACAGCCAAAAATGTAAAAAAATTTAGTTTTTTGTGCTGTAGCACCACCTTTAGGCCGATTTGGGCGAGACTTTGTCAGAACGGTCCTAAGCTGAGCTCTACCTTCTGGCCAATTTTCAGCTCTCTAGGCCTTACGGTTTGGTCTGCATGATCAGTTTTATGAGAAAATAATAATAAAAAATATAGCTGCAAGCAGCAATTAACAGGGTTCGAGCATTGTTAAGGCCTTTGAGGTTGTATAATGCAACCTGAATGTATGGCTGACACTGAAGCACATCGAAAATGGACAATAAGCTCACAGACACACACGCACACAGAAACACACAATGAAATAGTTAAAATATTATATTAATACAAACACAGACAAACACACACACAGAAATTAAATGGTTAAACTATTATATTAATACAAACACAGAGACACACGCAGACACGGGCATACATTCACACACATTGTGTTGCAGTTTTAGATATTTGTAATAAATGAAAGGTGACAGTTATTAAAAGTCTTCCCTTTTAAAGAGTTTATGTTATTTTCATGTTTCACTGTAATGATTATCTGGCAAAATTGTTAAAAAGTGTATGAGCAAAATGGTAATCTTTAACTAAATGTGATTTTAAATGTTATAATAGTGATTTTATAATGTGTCTATCAGCAAACACTGTTTTAGTTTTTAATGAACCCATTAGTGGTCTTCCGCTGCCATCTAGTGGTTATTAATTGCAATTTCTTACAAAACACTGTGTTTGTGTTATAACTATTATAGTGTTTTTTGTCAAAACTGTTTGATTGACATCATTAATCCCAGAGGCAAAGTTGTTCTGAATCAATTATAACGTAAGAGGCAGGTCGACTACAACGCCAAGTGTGCACCGTAAGTGTTGTTGTTGTTTTTTTTGGTTGTTTGTTTGTTTGTTTGTTGTAATATTTTGTATATATGACATTATAGTATTACCATTTTGAAGTAAAGTGATATGTAGAAGTTGTTGTAAGGCATAGGTTGTAGGTTGTATTGATGTGATTTATTGTATTGAGTAAATTTGTTAAAAAAATTTTTAAACTGTTTTAAACTGTTTAAAAATTTTAAAAGTTTTAAATTGTTAGCATATGAGAATGTTTAATTTTTAAGTTAATATATTTCTAATTTATAATGGTGAAGTAGGTGTAGGTTATTAGGTTTGTTTGCACAATTAGTATACATTGCTTGTGTTTATAAGTGTATGGGAGGTATTGCCAGGAATGAGGGAGTGTAAATATCTGAAGTAGTGGATGTCAGATGTTAATAACTAATGTTATTTGTAATGGACTGCAGGTTCCAGTAGTAATGTTTATGAAGATGTCATGGAGGTGAAGTGGTAAGTTTGGTGAACCATGTCCAGGACATCCATGAATGTGACAGTCTTATGTTTGTGTGCTGTGGGTACTGATGTCTGTAGGTGGAAGCAGTCAGAAGTAGTGCTTGGAGGTATGTATAATATGTTATGTTTGTTACGTGGTGTACAAAATGGGATAGTAATGTAAGTTTAATGTGATGATATAATTACGTATGATTTAAAGAAAAAGATGTGTGTTTATGCAGGATCAGCTGCAGCACTTTTAGTGGGTGTTGTTGAACAGTATTGGTGTAGGGTGGTCAGGTGTGTGTGAATAGGATCACAGTTTTATTAGAGGAATTTAAAGTGAATATACTTTTGTTTTGTTCAAAGTATGTTTGTTCTTGTTTGCTTAGGTTGGAAAGCAGGTAAATATTTAATGATGAAAGAATGTAGTTTTTTTAACTAATGGTATGTAAGAGAGCAGTGTTTGTTTTATGAAATTTGTTTTAGTGTCATCATAAAAAATAATGGCATAATAGCATGACAAGTTGTTCTTAAGAATTAATATAAAATTTAATTATTGTTATGTGAAATAACTTGATTAAAGAATAGTGTTTTTTAATGTAAATTTGTATTATATTTTATTGGTAGTGCAATTTATTTAAAGATTGTATTGTTTGCTGTGGTGCGTTAATAAGGAGCAGGAATTTATTTAATTTGAATATGTTGTTTTGTTGATGAGTTATGCTAGTTTTATGTCAGAGGGGCAACATTGCTATTTTATAAGAAAATGTTTTTTTTTTCTAAATCTGGTATGTTTTTTATGTTTTAATTTAGTTTGTTACTATAAATATTAGTTTCCATTTTTAAACAGTATTTATTGTAATAATACAGTTAGATTTTTGTATGGATGAGGACTTTGACAACATGCAGTATGCAGTGGTCTAGAGAGACAGCAGTTTTGTCTGGAATGAAATGAAGAAAGAACAACCAGAGACATTAAATGTAGAAAAAGTGTGTCAAGATAGTTTAAGAAAATTACCTTTAAAAGTATAGTACTTTGATCTGTTTTAGGTAGCTGTGTAAATATCCTGTAAGGTGACTTTCAAAATAATGGTGTAAATAGATTTTATTTATCAATGAACTAGTAACTAAATTCAATGTATATTTGGTGTGACCATATTTATCATTTAATACAGGTTTTGCCTTAGGTACAGTAGCACATAGTATTTAAGACAGGTTTGCAGGTAGGTTTGTTGAAGTATTTTGGAGAGTTTTCCGCAATTCAGTCATTTGTATAGTATTGTATATATTGTGGTTATTGCTGTAAAGTTTGTGTTTGTTCATTTATTTATAATTTTTTTAAGTTATTTTATTTAGGTGGTTGGTATTGTTATTATGGTAATAGATGTGTATGAATTGAGTTTGTGTTTTTGTGTTATGTTTCACCCTTGTGTTTTATTAATGCTCTGTTTATGTGTTTTTCCCTAGTCTCTTGTTTTTACTTTCACTTTTGCAGATTCGTTTCATTGGTTGTCACCACTGATCTGTTTCACCCGTGTACAGTGATGTCACTGATCAAAGTCAGATCAGTGCCCATGGCAGAAAGCTGGAGGAAAGATGTCACTCATGAGAGAGAGGGAGAAGGTAAGGGGATTGGATTTATTAGGCAGTTGGGTGTTTTGTTTTTTGTTTCTTTCTTTGATTTGGATGCTGCCAGCGTTCCGTCTCCAATTCTCGTCGTTTGTAGTGTTTATTGTCGTGTCATCAATTTGTATATAGTTGTAAACATGTTTCTTTTCTTTATTGTAATGTCACCTACTTTCTCACTGGTTGTAAATAAAACATCTATTTGGAGCATCATTCGTTTCTGGTGTCTCTCCTCACCTGAAGGTTACATGTATGGCGTATGAGTATTTCTTCCTAAAATTTTAATGTTACTCCCCTTTCGTGTGGATCAACCCCCTGGGTTGTAACAGTCAAATGAGATATGTTTGTTTGACAGGAAAAGTGTGAAATGATGTGAAATAATATTGGTAATATTTGCTAATATTAGTCTCTTTCTTTCCTTTTTTGAGGTTATTGTTGCCAGCAGATGCAGATCGTGGATGAGCACCTAGAGATGATGTGTACAGACCTGGAGACAAGGAGTCCTAGATGAACGTCACAGAAAGATGTCCAATGAAGACTTTTTTCGTAGATAGTCATCGGGAGAAGAGTTTGGGAACCACATGAGCGCCCTGCATAATCTGACTTGGGTGTAGTTGAGTTGAATTGCTGGTTTGATTTGGCCAGAGGAGAACTGGTGCCTGACTGAGTCTGGTTTTTGATAACTTTTTTTGTGGATTTTGTTAGTGATGGAATTTTCATTGTTTTTTCTTCTGTTGTCAGTTTATTTGACCTGTTGCTTGCTTAGTTGAGTATTGTTCATTTCCAGTGATATTGTTTGATTGACTGTATAGATACTATTTAAATGAACTTTGAAATTATGACATGATTGAATTTAATGTTCAAATGCCTTTAGATGTAAATTGAGTGTTATTTTTTTTTTTTATCAGTTTAAGTAGTGTGTTGTTGTATTATGAACTGCATTTGCTAGAGTAGTAATAAAATAGTATTGAGTGATGTGTGGTTTGACTTTTTTTGTTGATTGTGTTTTTGTAGATTTTATTCATGCATTTTTTTCAGCTTATATATTTGGAAAGGTGTTGGTACGGTGTTGTTATAATATTTTAATTTAAAAAGTAGGCAATGTGTTTTATCATTTTAATGATGTTCTAAGAATGTGTTTACACTGTTAGTGTGGATTTACTATATCAGACATAGTTGAAGTATATTTTGTGTTGTAGGAGTGTTTTGTATTCAATATTCATGTCACGTATTTGTGAAAGGTTTCATTTAAAAAAAAAGTTAGAATTAACATCTTGTATGGTAATTAAGTAGATTAGGTAGAGGTATTGTGGTGATAGTTTATGGCACGAAAAATTGTCATGTGTACACATTTGTGTACAGTATAGACATATTTCAAAATAAATGTTTTGTGTTTTTTACCTTTTCAGGAAAAAAACAGGTTTTCTTTTGGAATACTGTTTTTGTTCATAATAAAAATTATATGAATGAAAAATGTATTGTTTTTATTTAATTAAACGTGGCATTATGTTTATTTGCATAATTATAAGATATGTGTGTATTCTAGAGTTACTGTTAAAGAGAATCTGTTAAAAGGAAATTATAAATGTTTAAGTGTATAAAGGGTTTTTAAAGTAGTCTTAATATTAATGAAAAAATATTGCACATTTTTTTTTAATTTGTAGTGTAGATTATATGTCAAGTGTTTCTGTTAAAGAGTTAATTGAAAGAAAGAAAAAAAACGTGAGGCCTATTTTGCACCTGGCACGGTAATTAGTAGGTAGTCTAGAGTCTAGACTAAGTGTTCACGTGACATAGTTGATGGTGCGGTCAATTGTCACGTGGATACCTTTCTGTAAAGTCTAGACATATTTCAAAATAAATGTTATTTTGATCTCGTTTTTAGTTTTCGATTGTTACTTTATTATAGTTGAGGTCAAGTAATTACAACTAGACTATTTATATTATAGAGTTAATGTGTTTGAAATACACTTGTGTGAATAAGATATGAAGGTAAAATTAGCATTATGTACAGTAGTTTAGAATAAGATGGTTTTATTTATGTAGAGGATAGAACATTAGTTCCCTATCTGTCGTACACTCCGAGTTGTGTCGAGTAGTGTACGACACTAGGGGTCGCTCTTGGGAGCCCAAACACCTCTGACAGTATAGAAAACAGGCCAATGAAATTGGGTGTGCAGATTTTCACAGCTGGCCACGCCCCGGCCATCCGGGTACAAGTAGGGCAGCCTGTGCATCTGCTCACTCGTTCTGTTTTTCGGAGCCGAATGCAGCGTCTCTGCGTGAGAAGCGGCAACATTCACCTCTCTCGTCGTTGGATCTGCAGCACAGGCAGCGGTCTCTCCCTTCTCATACACAGATAAGTGTTGTGAGAGTTCCCCTGCGTGCGTCGACGGCGATCTTGAAGAGGAATCTTCCTTCTAAAAAGGTATTTCTCTGAAAGAGCTAGCGCGGTGGGATTGTGTGTTGATTAACATATCTTTCCCTCCGTGCCATCCTGGTTGCGGCTTACCTTCCCATACGATCAACACGACCGTTGTGTTCAGTCTGGAGTTATGCTCACGCTGTTACAGCCTTTGTTGTTGATTCATGTTTTGCTGGCGAGAACATGATCATGGGCGCGCTTTGCTCGCGAGCCGTGTGCTTTTACATGAAGCCGCGGCTCACCCTGACTGCTTTCCGCTACGGTCCTTCTATCTCCGGGTACGAGGCCGTTGCTAGGGGTGTCAGTGGCGAGTATTAGGAAGCACGGATGGTTTCGCCGGGTGAAAACCCCGCGAACCTCTCGCTCCTCGCGTCCCGCGGTCGAGCTTTCGAACAAGTTTGTTGGTCTGTCTCAGTACAGCTGACTTTCTTATTCGGAGCTTCTAAATGGGCGGAAAAGGTTAGCGGCAGCATCGCTAGGAGGGCGTGAACTGTTTAAAGCTGAAGCTTCAGCTGAGCAAACCTCTGTGGAGCGTTGATTCTCAGTTGGAGGCAGACGCTAATATGGCGGCCGTGCCTGAAACGGGCAGTCAAGGAAGGGCTGGTTAATAGACATCTGGGTAACGACCGGTATGCTCGTTTCCAGTGCCTGTTTCCCGAAGGTGCACAAGAGGTTGATGGTATCGCAGAAAGTCCGTTTAAAAAAAAAAGAGAAAACGGGTGGGACGTGATAGTCCAACTTCTCCTCCTACACCATCCTCGATGGGGGTCCAGCGAGGGGGTTTCAGAGGTTCACAGGGCGGAGGGGGCGATTGAGTGGCACTGCCCTCAATACGCCGCCACTTGTTGGGTTCCTCCCATGACCCCCGTCCAGAGCCTGTAAGTTCTTTCCGGGCAAGGCTTGCATGGCTTCTGGACAAGCTGCGTCCGCCTGCTGCGATTTCGATATGAGGGTGGTGCCAACCTAGAGCTGCGGGAACTGCGTACGATACCGATTACGCTCGGTAAGCAATGAGGTCGTGGCGCACGCTCTGGGGAGGGCGATGTCCACTTTGTTGGTCCAGGAACGCCACCTGTGGCTTCACCTGTCGGAAATGCGGGAAATTGGAAGTTCGCTTCCCCCCCCCCCATTTCCCAGGTCGGTCCTTCTGGCAACACCGTGATAGCATTTGTGCGCAAGTCCTTCACGGTGGTTAAGGAGCAGCTGTGGGTCAGGCTTCGGCCCTGTCCCCCGACTACTCCTGTCTGTCGTCGCCACGGACGGCCCCCTATAGAACTCCTGAGGCCCCGTGACAGCCGGGCCTCCGGCCAGACCCGCCCAACGGTCAAAGTTCTTGTGGGAAGGTGGCAACACCAGCTTGTCAGTAGGCTGGCTAGAACCCTCGTTAGGCTTCTAGCTTGTCCTCAGGCAAGCAATCCAGAGCAGGCGGCCTAACTGACCCACCCAGATCCACTCTCGACCCGGGGATGAGAGGTGAGACTGCTAGCGAAGTCCCTACGTGGGTGCGATCCCTCCCTTAGCTTCTCAAGAACTAACTGACTTGGCTAAGCAACTCAGGTTGCAAGGCACCCGCTGAAGTCTATGGCATTCTCTCACAATCGACTCAGAGAAAGGCGAGAATGCTGTGGTTCTTAAGCAGGAATCGCAGCCCCCCTGGGAAGGGTGCGATAGAGCCTACCCCGGCAGCCAAAATGAGGGAAGGGGTTCTTAGCCCCTACTTCATTGTACTAGGATGGGTGGTCGACTCATGCCAACGGGACGGGAGTTTTTTGAATCGGGCCCCTTTCAGGCGCCCATTCAAATGTTAGCCCTGGATATAGGGCTAACATAGCTCTTGTGTGGTCAGGGCTTAAGATTGGTCGGTGGCGTTGGACCTGAAGGACGCGTACTGTCATGCCTTGTTCCCTCCAAGACTCTGTCTTCAACAGGGTTCCCGCGGGTCCTTAAAAAGTCTTAAAAAGTCTTAAATTTATTTTATCAAATTTAAGGTCATAAAAAGTCTTAAATTGTACAAGAAAGTCTTAATTATGATTAAGAGGTCTTAAATTTTAGGCACGGGAAGACCAGAATTGCGATACAGCTTAGTGTGACGATTAAACTTCAAAAGGCTGTGATTTCCTTAAATAAACACGAGCGCTGCGCGTTCAAAGTCCGGTGCTGAGCTGCTTTGTGTACTGCGGTTACCGGGGAAACGCATGTCTGCAGTTCCGAATGCGCCATCTGCTGGCAGAGATTGAATGTGCATTTTCAATAAGTCGGTTGTTTTGAGTAGGGTATTCTTGCAATACAGGAGACTGTAGTTTCAGGACCGCATTTCTAGGACGCTGTAATTTTTATTTATTTATTGTATTGTATTGTATTTATTTATTTGTCATATGTATGCATTAACAGCTCATACTATTTATAGCAGTTGTTATTCAAT
The DNA here is from genome assembly GCA_012976165.1 of Labeo catla. Classification (NCBI taxonomy): domain Eukaryota; kingdom Metazoa; phylum Chordata; class Actinopteri; order Cypriniformes; family Cyprinidae; genus Labeo; species Labeo catla. Next base: position 60,170 of record VONZ01001879.1, read on the forward strand.
TCTGTATATTATTATTGTTAAGAAAATACTGAATGTAGTTGTTTAATTGTATACACTTAATTATTGTCCTAACCAACTCCTAATCCTAAACTTACCCCTGGGTAACCCTCTTGAAATATTTAACCTAATTTATTTCAATATATTCTAGACTTCAGTTCATTAGCCGCTGCGCTTCATGTCTGACGTGTGACCCACGTAACAAAGTGAAGTAAACAGTAAAACAATTGCCATACAAATTAGTGTGTTTATTAGTACTTTAATAAATTTAAAATTATTTGAATACAAATACTAATTTACAACACACGTTTTGGACAGTTAAATGGGCTAAATGGAGATTGCAGACACCCCCTTGAACACTCAACTTCATGTCAGCTTTTACATTAAAAATAAGATGGAAAGATAAAAAAAAAATTAATAGTTTCAGTGGATCTAGTCTTTGCATCTGTTTGATGTTTCTTTGTTGAAATGGAATTGCTAGATGGCACTGTCCCAAAAAATAGGGTCCCAGAAATGTGGTTTTGCAGGAACATAGTATTGAGGTTGTTTTTGTTCAGACCAAAGCGAAAAGCGACCCATATTTTTACCCTGCAAACATGCAGACCTGTAAATGTGAACTGGTGAATCATTAAGAAGATAATTCATCATAAAAATCTAAACACTAACATGTATTTTTATGTTTTTTAAATTGATATAATAATTTATTGATAATAATTATTTCAACTAATATAAGTAATACTTTTGACTCATCTATTTTCTTAGAAATGTGAAATGTATCACTTTATAAAACCTTTTGTTTTTGTGAAAAATCTGAACGGTAAATCAGTTTTTACAGTAGTTTATAGTCATTTTACAGTTTAATATTTAACCATAGACATTGCCTTACCCTGCTCATATGGTATTAATTTTATTTGTGCAGGTCTTAAAAAAGGTCTTAAAAAGTCTTAAATTTGAGCTTAAAAATCCTGCAGGAACCCTGTTCAAGGGCGGGCTCATCAGTACAAGGTTCCCCCTGCAGCCTATCCCTATCGTCCCGCACCTTTACGGAGGTCAGGGGGGCTGCCCTCGCAGAAGGTGTTGCAAACCTTCAGCCCTTGGGGACACGCTAGTTCTGCGGGCAGGTTGCCCTTGGGACAGGTGTCTAGACGCACTGTGTCGCACCAGTTGCTTCCAAGTCAAGCTGGGGTGCCATGTGCAACGGGTATGCAGCCTCGGGGTTCGGTTGGGCCCTCGGCTGCTTGGGCATTCTATCGCCTGGAGTTGTTGACAATGCTTGGGCCCTGAAGGGATTCGGCCTCGGTCATGGCAAGCATGTGTTGGTCGGCGCTGACAACACAGTGACTGTGGCATACACTAGGATGGTGTACGCTACTTTCACATATCACAACTCACCCGCCATCTCTTGCCCTGGAGCCAGCACAGACTCAGGCTGTGGTGTGCCACTCACTGTCCGGGTGACAGGTTCGCCCCGAGGTGAGTGGGGGGCTCCACCCTCAGACGGTCCGGCTGTTTTAGAGTCGATTCGGCCAGGCACAGGTAGTTCTGTTGTCTCACCGGAATCCACTCATTGCAGTAGGGTATACGGACTGACCAAGGACTCTCTCGGTTCAGGTCCGTTAACACTCAGCGGACCGTACGGCTTACTCCCCAGTAAGCCTTATTGCACAGACACGGTGCAATGTCGGGAAGGTTTCGAAACCGATTCTCTTGGTAGCTCTGTGTGGCCCAACGGAACTTGGTTCTCAGAGCTCGTGCTCCTACCATCGTTGCCTTCCTGACACACCCCCCTGAGAAGGAACCTCCTTCCTCAGGGGAGGGGCACAATCTGGCACCTGCGCCCAGATTTCTGGAGCTTCTTTCTATGGTCCCTAAATGCGACCAGGAAGCCTCCAGAAGCCTTCCACCCACAGTGGGAAGCACCCTTACAGGACTGAGCCAGACGGTGGCATGCCCTGGGGTTGGCGCAGAGGTTCTTCCTAAGGGTAGAACCCACGGAGTTGCGGCATCAAATCTGTGCTATTCCTCCTTCAAGGAGGCCTGAATAGGCACCTTTCTGCTTCTACATCAAGGTCCGTGTACAGCCACCATGACTTGGTAGAAGGCAGATCGGTGGGGCACGCTTGGTAACACCACATCCCCTCTTGATCTGTCTGTGGTCCTCGGGCCTACAGTAAGATCCGTTGAGCCCTCAGCTGGGTGATTCGGTGCCCTCTCTGTGAGACGCCCCCCCCCCGGTGGTGCTCACCCCTGTTAAGAGCGGGAAACCTTCAAGCCCTCTCCATCAACGTTCGTGCCTGGAATTCGGGCCGGTGAACTCTCACGTTGTCATGGGAACCCGGCCTGGATACATGCCCGTGGTAACCACCACTCCCTCTGAGCAGGTGGTAACCCTGCAAGCTATTCCTTACCAAGGGAATACCCCAACCTGATCCTATCATGCCCGGTCCGTGTCCCACGCATTACCTGGAACGTTCTCAGCACTTCAGACGTCCTGGTCAGCTCTTGTCTGTTATGGAGCACAGCGAAGGGGAAGGCTGTCTCCAAACCAGGATCTCCCACAAAAAAAAAAAGGTGGATGCGATCTGTACGGCCTACCAGGCCGGGAGGCTTTCCTTGCAGCCTCATTAACAGACATCTTCAAGAGCTACAGGTTGGGCTACACCTATATACTTGCCAGTTTGCGCATGGAACCAGTGTCAGCTAGAGTTTCAATCGCAAGCTCTGGTTGGGTGTAGAGCTTGCTTAAGCGCTTCCCCTAAAATGGTGATTACGCTTCTAAGTTCAGTAGGTTTCCTGACGCGAACCCTGGACACCTTCTCCATCACTTGGCACTTCTGGACGTGGCGGAGTTCGGCGGAGGAACTCGCTGCAAAATCCCAACACAAGGTATGGTTACTTTACTAACTCTTGGTCGGATTTGTGCCCCGTATGTAGTGGCTCCTTATGTGGCCCCATATGTGTAATTCCACCTATAACTCTCTATGGTGCGGTGTTTCCCCTAATGACAGGTTTGTCTCTAGGATCTGAATTTGGTAGTCTCCCCTAGCGTGAGACCCACATCAGGTCCCATATCTAATGATATTCACTTTATACCCCCCCTCTGGGCAGGTTGTGAGCTCCGTAGTGCCTTTTTTCCTTCGGGAAATAGTCACTTCCCCAACGTCCGCCAAGACACTCAGCCGCTCCACTGAGGCAGGCCCGGCTGCAGGACACTGCTGTAACAGGTCAGTTCTTGGACGTTGGAAGGTCACGAAGAGGTGAGTCGCACTTATGTTAACACGCTGGCCTGTTACTATCTGCGCCCGGTCACTCGTGACGCGGCCAGACTTGTGGCGTGATTTGACGGGGACCCCTAGTGTCGTACACTACTCGACACAACTCGGAGTGTACGACAGATAGGGAACGTCTCGGTTACGTATGGTAACCCTCGTTCCCTGATGGAGGGAACGGAGACGTTGTGTCTCCCATGCCACAACTCTGGACCGCCTCTGAGTGAGTTGAGACGCTCGGCTCCTCAGATCAGAACGAGTGAGCAGATGCACAGGCTGCCCTACTTGTACCCGGATGGCCGGGGCGTGGCCAGCTGTGAAAATCTGCACACCCAATTTCATTGGCCTGTTTTCTATACTGTCAGAGGTGTTTGGGCTCCCAAGAGCGACCCCTAGTGTCGTACACTACTCGACACAACGTCTCCGTTCCCTCCATCAGGGAACGAGGGTTACCATACGTAACCGAGACGTTTTATTTAGTTCAAAATGTGTTGTGTTAATAGTTTATTTTAATTAAACGATGTCTGATACTGAGTTGTTCATTATGTACTGTAGTCCATGTGGCAGTTCTTTAATTTATTTGTAGTGCATGTATTGATGTGTGAAATGTCCTATATAGTCGAATGTTACAAATGTAACAAGTGTAAGACGAAGTAATTAAGTTTATACGGAGCTGTTCACGTGAGGTAGTTGAGAAGTTCGTATCAATGTTTTAGTGTTGAACTTCATTACTGGGATGTAGATATATTTTAATATGTAATTCTAAACTACATGTAAATAGTTCTAATAACGAGACTTGTGAAGTATGAAATAAATGGATGTTATGGACATTTAGGTAAAGTTAGATGTATTATTGTTGTGTTTTTAAGGATTGTAATGAATCCGTGTATCATTCGTCCATTCGTTTTTTGATTTAATATTGAAAGAAGAAACCTGAGAAAATGGCTCCTTTTTCATTTTTTCATTCTCTCCAGAAAAGTGAAAATCAAGAATTCAGCTTGATTTTTCGAAACGCCCCTTTCTGCTGATTGGTTAGCCGACGATTAAACTATGCCCCGTCAGTTCTTCCGCAGTTTCGCGCAGAATAATAGTCCTCAGCTGCTGCAGTTGAGCGGATAATTAACGCATTTATTGCAACTACATTTAATCTTTTTCTCATCAAACAACCACACTAAGGAATAGCTCGACACAACCCCTACCGGGCACAGGGCTTTATTCTGTGTGCTATTCACAAAGTGCCAGGGGGTGCGCAAAATAATTTGCGATAGCCTACCATATTTTCTGGACTGTACGTCACGTTTTTTTTATTTTATTTTTTTATCATGAAACATGCTGTGAATTATTCCAAAGTAACTTATATAATGCAATTAACGTCAAATAATCTTAGACTGTTAAAAGTAGACACGTCAGCTGTGTTATGGTTCATGTTTGTGGTATACACCAGGAAGATGGTCAAGGATACTAAAGCAGCGCATTCTATTATTTTTTATATTTTTCAAAGGGTGGAATTTTGCAGTCATTTTGATTTTACACAAATAATTTTTTTTTTTTTCGTTTCGAATGATGTCCTGCTCTTATCTGTATGACTGTAAATAACAGAGTATTAAGTTGTTTCTGCTGCTGAGGAAAGAAATTCAAGTGATGGCGCTGGTGCCTTGCGCGCTCACACAATCAGAGCACTGTTTATTATCAAAGCAAAACACCGTCAACCAAACATATTAAACGTTATTAAGCTTAATTAAATGTGTCTGTTGTACGATAGCCTATAGGCTAAAGGTATCATCACTTGTATAGCTGCTGACTGTTATTTTACTTGCATATTATTGGAACCCGACTGAAGAAGCCTTCTTTACAAAAATATTTTAGCAGGTAAATCGCATTTATTATTGTTTGTTTTCTGAATACCATTAACTTAAGGATTTGCCATGAAGTGAGGTGAAGTAAATGCTAATGTTTATGTGTACAATGGCAGCGTGGAGAAAAGGCACAACGACTTGTTTTGGAAGTTTAGTTGTCAGAGAAAATAAAACACATCAATTATTTGACAACAATTAATACCCAATATTAATGAAATAAACTCAGCAAAAACAAAGTTATGACTGCTGTGCATTTACACTTCACTACTGGTCTGCATTTGACAGGGTGCGTTTATCTGCTTAGAGTTTATTTAACCCATTGCAACTTATTGGAACTGTATGAACTATAGGTTAGGCCTGCTCACCTTAATTGTTATTATGTGATTTATTTATTTATTGATTGATGTATTTATTTATTGGAAATAAATAAATAAATAAATAAATGTTCTGCTTACACTTTCAATGGCAGAGAATCATGATTTTCACTTTTTTTTTTAATGTGCCATCAAACCCTGCCATCCAGCGGAGGATTATTATCCTGCGCGAAACTGCGGAAGAACGGGCGTGGTTTGATCTTCGGCTGACCGAACAGCAGAAAGGGGCATATCGTTCCACCCACATGTAGAAATCGAATATTCAAACTGTTTATTCATTTTTCCACCCCGGAACAAAAAATCAAGCAGAATTCTTGTTTTTCATTTTTCTGGAAAAAAATGAAAAAACTAAAAAGGAGCCGTTTTCTCAGGTTTCTTCTTTCAATATTAAATCAAAAAACGATTGGACGAATGATACACGGATTGTAATGCAATTGTAGGATATATTTTTTTATATTTTAAGAATTATATTTTGTTTTGAAATATGTGTCAATTTTAATAATTATTTTATTTGGAATAAGCAATATAAGAATTGAAAACGTGATGTTTTTGTTAATGAGGAAATATGTATAGGTTATGTATGTGTTTTTTGTGTCTATTTAAACATAGGTAATTATGTAATTAAGTATTTATGGAATAAAATGAATAAAGTAGGGTAGTAATAATAATAATGATAAATAAATAACCAATATTACGTATATAGCGTATTTATATGGTTTTCTGTATGATTTTTATATAGGTGTTTGACCTTTGCTTGAACTGTTCAGGTGCTGTCTGTCTGTCTAGAGTGGTAATTGGTCTGTCTGGTTTTGTATCAATTGTAATTCTGATGGGGTATATAACTGCTGAGAAGGCAGAGTTTGTCATTTCTGCAAATTGAGACAGCTATCATGGCATCCGCGGCAAAAAAACAGAAAACTGAAGAGCTAGTTAGTGTCTGTGGATATATTCATAGTGTGTCCGTTGTTAAAACAGCTGCAGTGAGAAAAAATAAGTATTTCAATGCGGTTCTTCAGGTCAGCCGAGAAACGTTCCGCGATGTTGCCGTGTTTTCTGCTGAGAAGCGCAACCTGTTTTTGCGAGCACAAAATTGCAGAAGCCCAGTGAAGTTGAGCGATGTCGAAGTTCAACCTAATAAGTGTGTTATTGAATGTTGTTAAATTGTGTATTCTGCTTATTGTAGTACTCATTTTTTTTAAACATTCTCTTTATTTTCTTTTTCCTTAAAGAGAGAGAACAAAATAAAAGAGCACCTAAATTCAGATTACATGTATAGAACATTGCAAGAACATTGCACCTTACATTACAAAATTAAATTTAAATACTCTTTAAAAAAAAAAAAAAAAAAAAAAAAAAAAAAAGGGGGCTGTTGTGGATGTATCACAGTACCTTTGTTTCTGATTGACTACATCTTAAATGGAAACAATACTTTCAAAATACTCTATGAAGCATCCCCAAGTGTCGTAGAACGTATGAGCTTTATCCTTTATAGAAAACCTAATTCTTTCTAACTGAAGATACTGCATGACCTCTCTTGTCCAAATTAAATGAGTCGGGGGGGGTTTTTTGTTTCCAATTAAGAAGAATCTTCGTGCAAGAAGCATCACCAATATAATCACAGAATATTGACTCTTTGATATTATAATGTTATCATATTTAACCCCAAAAAGAGCTAACATTGGGTCCGGGTCCAAAGGTATACTTATAATATCTGAAATTATTTGAAAGATTGTGGACCAGTATGTAATGATTTTTGGACATTTCCAAAACATGTGCGCTAATGAAGCATCTGATTGTCCACATCTATCACAGGTTGAGTCCACAGATGGGAACATCTTAGAAAGTTTTTCTTTAGAGAGATGAAGTCTGTGCAATATCTTAAACTGTATAAGTCCATGTCTAGCACATATCGAGGAGGAGTGAACCAGTTTTTGCGCTTCATCCCACTGGTCCTCTGTAATATTTATTCCCAGATCTTTCTGCCATGCCTCACGTAGGTATTCCAGTGATACATTACATTCAAATTGTGAGAGTTTCTTCAGAATAATAGATATGCCGCCTTTAACAGATGGGTTATCCAAAAACAGTAAGTCCATTGGTGATTCTGGTGGCTCCTTGGGGAATGAAGGGAAAGTCTTTTTAATAAAGTTACGTATTTGCAAGTACCTAAAAAATTGGGACTTTGGCAGCTTAAAATTCTGTTGCAATTGTTGAAATGAGGAAAAGTAACCATTTACGAACAGATCTTTAAATGAACAAATTCCATTTTCAAACCAGTTACGAAATGATCAGTCAATGGAGCCTGAATAGAGCACGCTTGCCATTTGTAATGTTTTCTTATTTGAGTCCATATCCTAAAAGAATGAGTTACTACAGGATTTGTTATCTTAAATGAAGAAGGCGGAGACAAAGTTGAGAAAATTAGTCCAGGCCAGGAGGAGGGGGAGCATGATTGGTTTTCTATCTTAGTCCAGTCGGCCAAAGAATCATAAAGTGTAAATGAGAGGGCTCGTATGTTACATGACCAATAATACAATTGGAAATTAGGTAAACCCATACCACCCATAACTTTAGGTCTCTGTAAGTAAGTTTTCTTGATTCTTGTTGTTTTACTATTCCAGATGAACTGGGATACAATCTTGTCAATTTTTTTGAAAAAACTTTTATTAATAAAAAAAGGAATACACTGAAATAGGAATAAAAATTTAGGTAAAATATTTATTTTGATAATATTAATGCGACCTGCTAGGGAAATGGGCAGGTTATTCCATTTTTTAAATTCTGTAAGGTCTGATCATATATTTTTAAGAAATTTTCTTTAAATAATGCAGAGAAGGTTTTAGTGATAGTGACCCCTAGATATTTAAAAGAGTCTGAAACTTTAAAAGGGTGAGAATAGGATGGTTGATGCGTGTTTGCGTGGTTAATTGTAAATAATACACTTTTAAAAAGATTGATTTTATAACCTGAAATAACACCAAACTCCTCTAAAATTGACATAATAGCAGGTATTGATACTGAGGGGTCAGAGATATATAATAATAAGTCATCAGCATACAGAGATACTTTATGTTCTTTCCCGCCTCTAGTTATCCCTTTGTAAATATTAGAAGTACGTAAAGCGATGGCTAAAGGTTCTATGGCAAGCGTGAAAAAAAGGGGGGGAGAGAGGACATCCTTGTCTAGTGGAGCGACTAAGTGGGAAATAACTAGAAGTAATACCATTTGTTTGCACTGAAGCTTGAGGATTTGCGTATAGTAATTTAACCAATGAAATAAATTTAGGGCCGAATCCAAACTTCGATAGGGTGGAGAAAAGATAATCCCACTCCACCCTATCGAAAGCCTTCTCCGCATCCAAAGAAAAAAGAATCTCAGAGTGATTAAGATCAGAAACAGGTGAGTAAATAATATTAAACAATCTTCTAATATTGAAAAAAAGAAGTCTATCTTTAATAAATCCTGTCTGGTCTAAGGAGATCACAAAGGGGAGAATATTTTCGAGGCGAGTAGCCAATATCTTATTGTCTACATCCAAAAGACTAATAGGTCTGTATGAACTTGGTTCTAATGGTTCTTTATTTGCTTTAAGTATTAAGGAAATCTTTGCTTGATAAAATGTTGGAGGTAAACAACCATTCTCAACAGATTCGCTAAAGACATCGAGTAACAAAGGTGCAATTTGGTCGCAAAAGGTTTTATAAAACGCTGACGTGAAGCCGTCAGGGCCAGGAGCTTTAGAACACTGCATATTATGAATTGCTTGAGTTACTTCTTCAAGAGTTATGGGTTGTTCTAAGGAGTCTTTATTCTCGAAGGAAATTGATGGAATATTTAGATTGTTAAAAAAAAATTCTATTAGTGAACAATTATTGGCAGAATCTGAACAGTATAGTTTTTTATAAAAATCTTTAAAGGTATCATTTATCTTTTGAAGGTCTTGGGTACTTTGTCCCGAATCCATTCTAATCTCTGTTATCAGTCTTGACGCAGACTCTTCTTTAATCTGCCGAGAAAGAATTTGGCCAGTTTTTTCTCCATGTTCATAAAAAGTAGTTTTAGCTCGTTTTAAAAAATTAATTGTTTCAGTGGTAGAAAGTGACTGAAACTCTGTTTGGAGAGAAATTCTTTTTTTATATAAATCTGACGAAGGGGAGATTGCATATTCACGATCTAAAGCTGATATTTTGTCTGTTAACCTTTTTTTCTGTTCTCTATTCCGCCTATCAACTGAGACACTATAAGAAATAATACAACCCCGAATAAATGCCTTAAATGCTTCCCAGAGGGTAGCTTTTGAAATATCAGTTGTATTATTTGTGCATAAATATAATTGTATATTATCCCTAATTCGGTCTATAAAAATTTTATCCATCAATAAATTATTATTGAATCTCCATGTTCTCGTGGTATTTTTGTTCTCAAATGATAAGTGAAGAACCACCGGACTATGATCCGATAATACTATTGATTCATAATCACAATGTTTTACTTTTGACATAAGTTTAAGATCTATCATGAAAAAATCAATCCTAGAATAGGAATGATGAACTGGCGAAAAGAAAGAGTATTTACGTTGATTTGGGAAAAAAAATCTCCATGGATCTGCTACTCCATAGGATTTAGAGAATGAATTAAGTTTTTTAGCCGATTTGGACAATGAAATTGGTCTACTCGATGATCTATCCAGGGATGGGTTGGATACGAAATTAAAATCTCCTCCCATTATTAAATTATGTGTATCTAAGTTGGGTAGAGTATCCAAGACTTGCGACATAAATTGCTCGTCATCCACATTAGGTGCATATATACTGGCTAGAACAACTGGTGTATTGTATAACTTTCCTACTACTATCACATATCGCCCTCTAATATCTGAAATAACCTTATTGGAAATAAAAGGTATATTCTTCTTAATGAGTATGGCTGAACCTCTCGATTTAAAATTAAAGCTGGAATGATATACATGCTCCACCCATTTTCCCTGAAGCCGGAACCTATCATTGTTTTTCAAATGCGTCTTGGAGAAAAATAATATCTGCATTCAATTTTCTGAGATGAGCCATAATATTGCCTCGTTTTACAGCCCCATTAACTCCCTTACAATTCCATGAAGCAAATTTAACTGTATTTGAATTCCCTTGTACACTATTTATCCCTTTATCCATAATCAGCATTCAAGTCAATCTTGAACTTTGACAGCCCCAAAACAACAAAAAAACAAACAAAAAACAAACAAAAAAAAAACAAAACAAAAAAAAACACATTATGCCGTCCCCAGTCTTTCCCCAACTGAAAGACAATCAAGTAAAGTTCCAACATAACAAACATTTTGCCCTAAGTATACTTCAAGAAAAAAACAAGGGCACTTGACTTACCACTAAGCTCCTATTAAAATAAAATGTTTTCCTTAGGACCAACCTATTAACATATTATCTAATATTAATCCTTTTGGCAGTGTCCACAAATGCAAATATAATCATACTAGAAAAAACATTTCGTGTCAATTTTAACCTTGTTCTGTAACAGAGCTGAGACACTCAAAAAGTGTTAGTTACATACAAAAAAGGCAGTTATTAGTATTCCCTTCATACAAGTCTATGAACGAACGATTCATTCCTTATTTCTTTCTGTGGAAGTGAGGATCTTTCTTTCGACGAATTTCTCGGCCTCTTGCGGGTTATCGAATGTATGCCTGGAACCGTCTACAGTGATCGCTAACTTGGCTGGGTAGTACAGGCTGTAACTTACGTCGGCATCTCGTAGTTTAGCCTTCACCGGGTTGAATGCGGCTCGTAGTTTGCTCACCTCTTGGCTCATGTCAGGAAAGATGTGCAGGGGGGTTCCTTTGTAATGTAGTCTGCCTTTATTCCTAGAAAGTCTTAAGATCTTTTCTTTATCTGAGTAATAGTGAAAACGGACTATCATAGCTCGCGGTCTTTCTCCCGGTTTGGGCTTCGGGGCAAGGGATCTGTGCGCCCGATCAATAATTATTGGAGAATCTCCTAGGCTATCGGCTTCAAACAGTTCCGACAGAAGCTCCGTGACAAAGCGGCTCGGGTTACCTGCTTCAGCTCCTTCCTTGATTCCAATGAATCTCAGATTTTGTCTCCGGCTGCGGTTCTCCAGGTCCGTGCATTTCTCCTGTATTTTTTTGCATTCTTTTGCCAAGGTTTCTTGTGAGTTCTCTAAGGCAGCAACTCGATCCATTGTGTCACTTAATGACTTCTCCATCTCTGCCCGATCACTTGCAAAATCCGCTTGTGCCTTATGCAAGGTGGCTAAATCTGCAAAAAGTTCCTCACGAAGCGCTCGAATGTCTGCTTTTGTTTCTTCACGAACCGACAAAATGTCTCTCTTAATCTCTTGGTGCAGGCTTTCCATTTCTGTTTTAATGTCACTAGCAACTGCCTTTCGATATGACTGAAGTTCTGTTCTAAGAGTTTTGAGTGAAATATGTGAACTTAGTTCTTGTGCTTGATCCGCCATTTTTTCTTCACTGCTCTCCGCGGCTTTGGATCGCGGCGTTTTTTGCACAAGTTTTTTAATTGAGCTCTGTTTCATGTCAGGTGGACAGTCCAGAATGTTTTAAAGCATACGAAAAGTGCAAACAAAATAACTATAAATCGCTGTTATGGTCAATCAATCTGTTAATTGGAGGAGCTGCTTTTCTGCTGTCTACTCCATGTGGGCGGAAGCGGAAGTGTCCCGTAGTACTCATTTTTAATTATATTTGTTGTTTTCCTCATTTTCTCAGGCCGTTCTGGTGAAGGTGTCGATGTCCTGTGTGGAAGGGCAACAGGTGTGACTGTGATCCCTAATTTGATGTTTCTATACAAGCAACCTCCATCTAAGTGTAAGCGGACCGTGGGAGACATCAGAAAAATGTCTGCTCGTCAATATGTAAGTGTTTAATATTGATTTAAGTTTTAGTGCGTTATGTAATTTGCGTACTGTTTTTCTTAATGTAGTGTATTTGTTATTAATGTTTTTGTCAGGTTGGTGAGTTGACTGGGCAGATTGTGCATTTGAGGGCATCAGCAGAGATGGTGGAGATCCAGGGCCGACAAGTGGAGACGCAGAGTGTGATGCTGCAGGATGCCAGCGGGACAATTCGAGTTCAGCTGTGGGAAAGTCAAGTGGGAGTCGTTTCCTTTGGCAAAACTTACAAGTTCACCCAGCTCAGCACGAGAGAGTTCCAAGGTAAACTGTTCCTAACTACGACTCGGGAAACAACAGTTGAAGCAGTTTCATCTTTACCGGGACTTGGAGCAATGCCTCGCTGTGACGTGAAAGAAGACCCTGTTGTTTCTGTCAGCGGTGAGGTGATTAGGGCGGAGGTGACTGTTTCTCGGACCTGCGGAAACTGTAAAACTGCGCAGGTGGATTTTCAGCCGAAGGCGAAGTTTCACAGATGCTGCAAGTGCAAGATGCTTCAGAAAACGGGGATGTATAAGCCAAGTGCCATCGCCAATGTTACTGTGTTAGGAGATATCGGAGAGATGAATGTTTCTGCAAACAATTCCGTCCTGCACAGGTATTTGGTTAATTGTGGACTTAGTCATCTGCTAAAGGACGCCCAAGAAATAGAGGAGCATTTTTTAGACTGTGGTGTACTGAAGCTGCATATTCAAAATGATAATGTGGTTGCTATCGCCAACATTTCCGAGGAAAGTCCGTCTACTTCTGAAGAATCCACATCCGAGGTTTCCGTGCCTGCAGCAGGTGAAGTGGGGTCGGTGTCTGCAACAGTTGAATTGCAGGTAAATGTAGAGTCGCCGGCGATGTCTGCAAGAGGTGAAGCTGAGCTTGTGTGTGCGGCAGCTGAAGCGGAGGAGATGTCTGCAGCAGGTGCATGTCAGTAGGTGTATATAGTTACGCGTAATGTTACGTGAAGTTATGTTTGCTATGTAGAAGGACCAGTTGTTTATGGAAGTTAAGGCTGTGTTTAAATTATGTTTAAATGTTAATGATGTTAAATTCGTGAAAATGTTGTTATTTCAAAGTAAATTGCATTTAAATCCATGTTTTTTGGTTGTTTGTTATTGTTTTGTAATTTACCTTGTGTAGATAATAGCTATATGTAAATATGTTTCTGTTGTTCGGTAATGTTTGTTCATAACTTATCAATGTTAAATTTGTTGTTTTAAATTCATATGTTGGTTGTTTTGTCATTGCCATGTTAATAAAGCATTGATTACTTGATTTAATACAAAATTGTTTTGTGTGATTGAGTTTCAAAAATGTAGCCTATTTCTATGTTTTTGATAGTTGTTACAGGCCTTTTTTTTAATTAAAATCGTTTTTAGTTTCAGTTTAATGTGTAATGCGTAGTCCATAAATTTTATACAAAAGTAGGTTATATAAGTAATAATATGTTATTAAATGTAAAAATGTGTTTTTTTTTTATGTGCAGTAAAACCTATTTATATTTTTGAAGTTTTAAATAGTTTTGAATGTTTTGTTTTTAGTTTTTTGGCTCCACGCTCCCTCAGTTTTACCAGTATCTGTCAGTCATAGGACTTTGTTGGGCTCCCTTGTCCCTCTAAGTCCACCTTGGTCAGTCATTTACCTGCCTCCTCCATGGTCTTTCACTCCTCTAGCTTTGCCCATGTAATGCTATGTACCTTGGTCTTCAGACACAACAGCTTCACCCTGGCCTGCTAAGTTCCCATCTCTACCTCAATCCCATGAGCCTTTGGCTCCACCTCGGCCCTCCAGGCCTCCAATGTCACCCCAGCTAATCACCTTGTGGGTCTCCAACTCCAATGGCTTCATCCCATCAGTTGCCCCAGTTGTTGTCAGGCAAACCTCCACCAGTGCCCCTCCCTCCCTCCCTCCCTCCCTCCCTCCCTCCCCCTCTCCCTCCCTCCCTCCCTGCTCCCTCCCTCCCTCCCTCGAATCCACTGTGGGCCTCCTTCCTGGCTGGACTCTGGATCCCTTTTGAGTCCTTTTGCTCCTGGCTTCTCTCACTGTTAATGTCGCTCTGGTCCCTCCACCTGTCATCTTCCCCGGTTTCCTGTCTTCCCCATACTTTGTTTCCTTCTCCAGAGCCCCCTCCCTCTTTAAGACTTTTCTATTCAGTTGTGTATATTCTGCTATGTTCCTTCTTCCTGTGTTTCTGTGTTCTCTGTTTTACTATGGTTCCTGACTGATTTACACCTGTTTCTTCTTCTGTTGATTAGCTCCCTATGTGTATTTAAGCCCTGAGTTCCTGCTGTTCTTTGTTTAGTCTCATCTATTTTTGTGTGTACTATGCTCATTTCCATGCCCCTTTTTCAATTTACTCTTTGTCTTGCTCATTAGATTGTGTTAATGCAATGTTCTGTTACAGCATTATTGTAGCTGTATCAGACACACTCAGATCAGGTCCTTCAGTCTCTATTAACAAGCTAATGAGTTGAATCAGTTGTGACAGATGAGAGACACATACAAAATGTGCAGGGCTGGGAGGCCTCCATGCCATGAAGAAATGTTCTCCAGCGTTGCTTTAGATGATGTTCAAAATTAATCAAGTTGTGTTTTTTTTTTTTTTTATAAATTTCAAAAACTGTGGGTCGCACAAGTCACTTGGCTGCAGCTAAATTTGCGTTTTAATAACACACACAAGTTCAGTCTTAGGGCTGCACAATATATCACCATTAATTACAAATTGCTATATTGATTTTAGAATTGCAACAACCACGATTTAAAACATGCATTGCAAAGAAAAACATGGAAAAGAGGGAAAACTTTAACAAACTACCCCCCAACCCCTCCCCCTGGTGATTCCGGTATTACCAGTGTTGTCATACGTCGACTAACATTTTTTTTTTACCGTTACATCCCTATTAGGCATGTATGTTCATTTCTATTTCTATTTCTGTTTGAACTCAATGCTGTATCTTTCTGAGAAATATAAATAATTTGTTGTTTTGGTTCCTTCGTATGCATTTGACTAACTACCAATAAGGAAACGGTCTGTAAAAAGCATTTCACATGTATGGGGTCAGTGGGGCATAAACGTGGGGTTAATTGTAACACTACATGATTTAAATTATGTAAATGTTGTTAGGCTAGCATATGTCCTATTATCTCCATGCCATATCCTCACTATTCAGAGGGAAAATGTGGCAAAGTTCAAAAATCTTTTGAAGATATTGTTAAAAATGTAACCATTGCAAAAGTAAATTTCTGACTGAAGTTAATTTGTCATCTCGGTTTTGAGTGTTTATTTAAAATGAGACACATCTGTTTATTATATTTACAATTATTTCACAATTATTTTAATCTCCAAACTGTTTGAGATAGTTCTGCTTCGCTTCTTATGCTTTCTTATGAAAAAGTTCAAAAAGAGAAAAAAGTTCAAAAACAGAAAGTTTCATATATTCTAGATTCATTACATTTTTTGGTTTTAATTTTGATTATTAGAACTAACAGCTCATGAAAGTCAAAAATATGAAAAATATGAAAAAAAGTCTAAAAAAAAGTCAAAACATAACAATATTTACATTTACGTTTCATTAAATGTCCAACCCTACAGTATAAATTTTGGGTCTCTCTTGTTCTTTGAAACCACAATGAGGAAGACTGCTGACTTGGCAATGGTCCAGGACACAATCATTGACACTCTCCACAAAGAGGGTAAGTAACAGAAAGTCATTACTGAAAGGGGTGGCTGTTTATAGAGTGCTGTATCAAAGCATATTAAATGCAAAGTTGACTGGAAGGAAGAAATTGGGTAAGGAAGGGTGCACAAGCAACAGGGATGCCCACAAGCTTGAGAAAACTGTCAAACAAAGCCAATTCAAACACTTGGGAGAGCTTCACAAGGTCTGGAATGAAGCCGTAGAGAGTGCATTAAGAGTCACCACGCTCAGACGTCTTCAGGAAAAGGGCTACCAAGCCACTTCAGAAACAATGTCAGAAGCATATTACCTGGGCTAAGGAGAAAAAGAACTGGACTGATGCACAGTGGTCCAAAGTCCTCTTTTCCTTGAAGTCCAGTGTGAAGTTTCTGAAGTCAGTGAAGATTTGGGGTGCCGTGACATCTGCTGGTGTTGGTCAACTGTGTTTTATCAAGTCTAAAATCAATGCAGCCATCTACCAGGAGATTTCTGAGCACCTTATGGTGCCATCTGCTGACAAGCTTTATGGAGATGCTGATTTCCTTTTCCAGCAGGACTTAAGCACCTGCCCACAGTGCAAAAACCACTTCCATTTGGTTTGCTGACCATGATATTACTGTGCTTTATTGACCAGCCAACATGCCTGACCTAAACCACACTGAGAATCAATGGAATAATTTCAAGAAAAAGAAGAGAAAGTCGATCCAACAATATACAGATGAGCTGAAGGCTCAATAGTGCCTCAGCAGTGCCACAAGCTGATAGCTTCCATGCCACATTTTACTGATGCTGTAATTTGGGCTAGGAGCAAGCAAATTGCTGTAATTAGTGCTGCCGACCAAGTATTGAGTACATAAATGAACATACTTTAAAGAACTTGAACTTGTCTGTTTTGCAAATCCGTTTTTTGATTGATCTTAGGAAATATTCTAATATTTTGAGATACTGGATTTTTGACTTTCATGAGCTGTAAGCTCTGATCATTAAAATGAAAACAAAAAAAAAAAATGTAGAAATGTTTTACTTTACATGTAATGAATCTAGAATTTATGAAAGTTTCAGTTTTTTAAAAAAAAAATTACAAACAAAAAATAAACACAGCAATTCCAATAGGGTCCTCGCACTGCAGTGCTCGGGCCCTAATGAACTTTTTCAGGATATTCACATTTTTTGAGATGCACTGTATGTGTGCTATCTGGGTTGTTTTTTGATATTTTGATATTTTGGTGGGTCTTGAAATAGATTGTACTTGTCTAGGTGAGTCGTGGAATGGAAAAGTTTGGGACCCCTAGCCTATAACACATTGATAAATTTGACTGTAAAGACCAAAACAGAAAGTGAGGCTGTATACATAAATCCTAACCTTGGGACTGTACCCTAAGGGTTCTTGTGAAGTTTCAGGACAGTGTAGCTAACTGCTTAAAGGGGTCATCGGATCGAATATACTTTGATTAAAAATTCTCAATGGTTTTGTAAAACAACACCCTTTTTACCTTGTCAAAATCAGCTCTGCAAAAATCACCTCATTTAAATGCAAATGAGCTCTGCTCACCCGCCCCTCTGTTCTCTCTGTGGAATGACAATCTTGTTTACTTTAGCTGCATTTAGCCGCGTTTAGCCGCTAAACTTCCTAACTACCACGTTACAAGGAAAGGCGATCGCAAAGATTCATAAAAAAGCGCTTATACACATTTCTGCTGTAAGTGAAGCTGGATCATGAATGATACGCGCAAACAGATGGATATATGTACATCGGGATGCGCATTCCCTTCACAAACAAATGTAATCCACTGCATCTTCAGCGGCTCAGATGTTGGGAGTAAATGACGACCACTATGTTCATTATTACATCCAGCAACACAACACCTCAATCGCTTAATCTGAGATATTCTTGTCTAATTTACATCCCTGCTTCGGCATCGAAACAAGGGAAAGTTACTGGACTGTGACAGCTGGTCTGAGGTAAGAGCTCATGTCAATCAACTATCGTGGGAGCGGCCTCTGACAGGCATCTGAGAACGGCTCGATTTGAAAAAGTGGATATTATTTTTACAGATTAATTAAAAACCGCTGCATGGATTTTTATCATTATAGGGTAGATTTGTACATACACTGCCAACACACATTAATGTTCAAACAACATGAAAAAGTGAAATTTGCATCCAATGACCCCTTTAAATTATTAATAATGATTTGTCTACTTGTCTCTTTTTTTCTGTTTAAATTTACTGTCCGTAGAGTTTCCTGTCACTCTCTGCACCTCCCGAATCTACAGACATACCCAACATTCCCTTCAGTGCTCTCTTCTCTTTTGATGGCCTAAGAGACTGTCCGTCAGCTGAGAGACAAACTGGAGGATTTCTGCAAAGAAGAACTCAAAAAGATCTCTGACAGAGGTAATTTATAAAACTGCTGTTTCATCCTACATCAAAAGAAAGGAACAAATTAGGATTTATGAAGGTAGAAATTTATGTGAAAATGTTCTTATGTACATCCCAACTGAAGAGCATCCGGCTGAAGCTATTGCACTCTTATACCGGTAACTAAAATAATTCTATGTTGATTGTGCACATAAATATATTTTTTAAAAAGTACATCATAAATGATGTTGAGTGCAGTACGTTTTCTGAAACATAAATGTTTTGTAAGTGGAGTTAATGCACTTGTTTGCATTGTGTTTGCAGCAACATTTGTTTGTGCATACAGACCCAGCCAGCAATGACATGTGGGGCCCAGATGGGTTAACTACGGGTTCCATGGGAACTGTGTGGGCATGGGCTTTGGCTGGGTGAAATCAGCAGGTCCCATGTAGGTTTTGTAGTATGAGTCCCACATAGGAAGCCCATATGAGCTGATTACATGGGCCCCATAAGGGACAGGCATGGGCCAAATGGACATGGATTTGATCTGGGAACACATATATGGGTCTTGCATGGCATATTTATGGGCCAAGTGGGCATGGGTTTGATCTGGGAATGCATATATGGGTCCTGCATAGAATTTTTATAGGCTAAGTGGGCATGGGTTTGAACTGGGAATGCACATATGGGTCCTGCATAGAATTTTTATAGGCTAAGTGGGGCGTCTGGGGCGGCCTGGTCCTCCTGGGCGTTGGCTGGACCTCGTGTCCGGTGGGGGGGCTGCAAGAGCCCTAAGAGCGTCGACAACACAAACGTCATGAGTGTATTTGGATGTATTTTTTGGAGAGATGTTTTGTTTTCTTTTTTCCAGAGATTTTAAAAAATATATATATTTTTGATTTATTTACCGGTATGTTGTAAAATTTAAATTGTTAAAGATTATGTTTGTTGTTCAATGTCATATTGTGTATTTTATATTGTATTTTTTGGAGTTTTTTTTCAGAGATTTTTTTAAAATATATTTTTTAGTTTACCTGTATGTTGTGACATTGTTTTTTAAAGATAATTTTTGTTGTTCAATTTAATATATTTCTTAAAGTTCAAAGCATCAAGTGTCTTGTATTTATCTTGTACTTATATTCATTCTTCGTTTTTAATTTTTCTTAGATTGTTTCCTTAAACCATTTGGCATGGTTGGGCTTAGATAGGCCTTGCATGAATTGCCCAGTTAGGACCAACATAAGATCCTTACAGAGCCCACTTTAAGCCCATATGGGCATTCACGGTTGAATCCTGGTGCAAGCCCACTTTAAACCCCTTCAGATTGGTGGGGCCCAAATGGGTCTGACACAAATTGCCCGGTTAAGACCCACATAAGACCCTTACAGATCCCACTTAAAACCCACCTGGGCATCCATGGCTGGCCCCCATGTGGATCCCGGGTGCAAACCCACTTTAAACCCCTTTGGGCAGGTGGGGCCCAAATGGGTCTGTCATGAATTGCCCGGTTAAGACCCACATAAGACCCTTACAGATCCTACTTAAAACCCGCCTGGGCATCCACGGCTGGCCCCCGTGTGGATCCCGGTGCAAACCCAAACCCCCTTCAGACTGGTGGGCCCCAAATGGGTCTGACATGTATTGCCAGTTAAGACCCACATAAGACCCTTACAGATCCCACTTAAAACCCATCTGGGCATCCAGGCTGGCCCCATGTGGATCCCGGGTGCAAACCGTTAAACCCCTTTGGGCAGGTGGGGCCAAATGGGTTTGGCATGAATTGCCCAGTTAGGACCCACATAAGACTCTTACAGATCCCATTTAGAGCCTATCTGGGTAGCCATGTTGCAGAGCCCACTTTGGACCCATTTGTGCAGGTCGGGCCCATATCGGTCTGACATGAATTGCCCAATTAAGACCCATGCAGTACCCTTACAGGTCCCACTTTTAGTACATCTGGGCTTCCACGGCTGGCCCCAATGTGGATCCCGGGTGCAAGCCCATAATGGGGCCCACATTTGCTGCCCATGAAGCCCTCATCTGGGCCCCACATGTCATTGCTGGCTGGGGACATTGTATAAATCATTATTAGAAACATTTCAGAAACTGTTGTACATTCATATTTAGAATTATTCTATGCAAGTCTTTATAAAGGAGGCCCCTGTAGAGTCATCTCTTACCAGAAATGAGTCTGCCATCCTCTAATATCATGTACAACATAACATTTCAAATATCATAGGACTGAATGCAGGATAATTTTCTAATGACATGATAATCACACTGTTCATGTCTGTTGATTTTCACAGTCACATTCACCAACACTGTTCCCAGGACCAGGAATGACTTCCTACAATGTAAGTCACTAAGAAAACAAGCAGAAAAACTCACAGAGTGTGTTCATCTTCTTTTTGTAGAAGGTAAAAGAAAACATGTTAGAAGAAATTTGTAGCTGATTATGTAAAATAATGATTTGCACAGGATATGGTCAGCTGCACTGAGACACTGATGACACACTGAACATGAAGAGTTCATGAAAAGATCAGACAGATTCATAATTACTGATTCTGATGTTGTTTTATCTCCCTCAGATTTCCATCAACTCACTCTGGATCTGAACACAGTGAATAAATGTCTTTGTCTCTCTGAGAGGAACCGAGTGATTAATTATACTGGCACAAAGCAGCCGTATCCTGATCATCCAGAAAGATTTGATGTGTTTCAAGTGTTGTGTAGAGAAAGTGTGTGTGGACGCTGTTACTGGGTGATTGAGTGGAGTGGGAGTGTGCATATTTCAGTGTCATATAAGAACATCAGCAGGAAGGGACGGGTTATGAGCGTGTGTTTGGACGTAATGATCAGTCCTGGAGTTTGTTCTGCTCTCCTTCTAGTTACTCATTCATCCACAATGACATAGTAACTAAACTTCCTGTATTGTCCAGCAGTAGAATAGGAGTGTTTGTGGATCACAGTGCAGGAACTCTGTCCTTCTACAGCATCTCTGACACAATGAGCCTCATCCATACAGTCCAGACCAAATTCACTCAACCTCTCTATCCTGGGTTTTATGTTTATTCTGGATCATCAGTAAACTTGTGCTGATGTATTCTAATATATTTTAGAGTAATTCTAAATAATACTTTCAGCTGCATGATTTACCAGTAACACTGAAATGTGAGTCTTTAATTTTCTCTTCATTATATAAATACTGAAGCTGGCATTTTGGCACTAAATAATGTCAGAATAAATGTGTGCAATAAATTCTTTTATAGAAAGAACTCTGTGTGTGTGTGTGTGTGTGCATGTCTGCAGTAGATGTATAGTAGAATAATTACCATATTTATGATTAGAAAGGTCAACTTTGTCGCACATAAAATCTGATGAGAGTGTCAACCATTTTTATCAGGTGGAGCCATTTTGCCCAATAACCGTAACAAACATGCTGAGATTTATCCCACAACTATTGACATGTTTTATAAGTGGATAGACAGTGATGACATAGATGTTGCTTAAAATATATAAAACTTGCAAGTTAACTAACTTAACTAACTTTAGTTGTGTCACACCCCTGTGGACCATAGACATAATAGACATAGACGCCGCATTGGCTGCTGGAAACGAGAAATGCGGCCGCCATCTTGGACCGGGCATACTCTGGAATTGCAGAGTAGCAGCAGCAGAAGTGAGAGAACATGCCTGAACAACCATCATTTCGACCTGTTGTCATTGGTTGTGTCTGTGTTTCTCAAGATAAGGCTGCACCACATTGCCAAGCTCACCTCTCTTGAACTTCAGAAAGGGAGCACGAGAAAAAAGCTCTGCAAAACAGTCCTTTTTCAGGGTTTTTAGTGTGTGTGTGTGTGTGTGTGTGTGAGCGAGAGAGAATGAAATACTCCAAGTAGACTCTAATGTAATATTCATATAGTGTTTCTTCAACTTATTAAAATACCTTTACCGTCACTATCTGTTTCTGCTTCTCTATCATATTTATAGTGTGTGATTTGCAAAATTCCTATCATAGCCTACACCTCATATGGTTATGGTTGTGCTTTTGTCCAAAGTGACATTAATACAAAACAATATAATACTTAAATTTAACAGGGAACAGATTGAGATGTTGGTCAGATTATAGCTAATAAGGAAAATAGCAAAAATGAACAACGTCAATTCAGTCAATAGCATAATGAAATAAACAATGAAAATGAGGGAAAACAGCAATAATTAACAATGTCAATTCAAGCAAAATATAATAACAGCATGGTAAGACTACATTAAGGAGAATATCAGTAATGAACAACAATGTCAAATTAATTAACAGCCAAATGAACATAGAATAAAACTATACAAACCATAACGCATTAGAAGTGCTTAATGAACTAAGTCCATGTTGTAAGTCTTTAGACCCTCTTAAAAGACCCAATACTATCACAGGAACGGAGATATTCGTTATATTACTGTTAAGCTCACTATCAATATTAAAATACGCCAAACCATGTGTCATGCATCACAGCTGCATTTATGACCTTTGCAGCAAAAAAAAAAACGTGTGAAAATCAGTTCGGTATTCCGTGAGGTATGATTAATTAAATGCGTTGACAGCTCATTACACCTGCCAAACAGATTACACTGAGTGGAGCGGGTGACCGGTCCAAGATGGTGGCCCCACGTCTCGTCAGCCCCAGTAGGGAGTATCGGTCGATGCAGCGTCTACTCTCTATATATGTCTATGCTGTGGACTGTTTCTTTGTTTTTTTCCCTGTGTATGCCCTTATTTGGTCCTTCCTGTTCCGTGTTCATTTATTACGTCATTGTCTAATGGATTACACCTGTCCTCGTCTGATTAGTCCGTGTATTTAAGTTTGGTTCTGTTCCCCATTTGGTTGTCGGTTCTTGTATTGTCTTTTCGTGCGTGTGGATTCCCTGCTGTTCCTGTTCCATTTGTGGAATTTATAATAAAAGTGCATGTTCCTGATCTCCTTGTCCCTACTCCTCATTCCCCGCACACGACGCAGATAAGAGTTTCACTTATCCAAAGATGTTCTGAGGGCAGAAAGGAAAATGATTGGTTTACAGATTCAACCAATGAAATTGAAGCAGAGGCGGGGTCAGGAAATTTGGACTTGTGGAGGGAATGCTTCAGACAGAAACGTTATTAATGCTTCGTGGGAGGCATTTGCTGCAAGGTAAGTGAATTTACCACGTATTTTATTTAAAAAAATAATAATAAATCAACATAACTCAAACGTTTACTGAGATAATTAGCCGGCAAAGACGCACAGAACAAGTAATCATCGACTACATATCATATCATATGCATTTTCATTCAACTGCTTTATCAGTCGATCGCACCAAAGCTGCTCCATAGGTTTGTATTCCTGTTATTTTTACTAAACTCTGCGCTGCTTTTGGGGCAGGAGTGAAAATAACAGTACTAAACTGAATTAAGCATTGCTCTCAGGGCAGGAGTACTAAATAGGTCCGTATTACTGTTATTTTTAGTGTACTATGCGCTGCTCTCAGGGCAGGAGTACTGGGTAGGTTCACATTACTGTTATTTGTCATGTGCTATGTGCTACACACATCAAAGTATTTCTGTATGACTATAGGCCTGTCATTGACTCTTTCATGTAGTTTTTCTTCTCTTTGCAGAAAAACTTCTTGGAAAAAGCAGAAGTTGTCACTGGTCCATACTTGGAGAAAGGGAATCTCTGGACTTTCTTTGTAAGTTCATCTAGTTTTAGTTGAGAATCTTGTTTTTTTTTTTTTTTTTTTTTTTTTAAGTGCCCAATTTTTTTAAACTCCAGTCTCACTTCCTGTACCAATTACCTGTTAGGTTTGTTTGCATAATTCCAGCTATGGACTTCGGTAAGCTCTCCCTCAAAGCGTCTACCTCCTGATCTGCCCTCACTCATTGTGGTTGGTTTGAGGCCAGAGTATAGTAGGCTAGGAGTAGCTTAGGGTTAAAGAGATGTATTACATGTCTTTAAGAAATTGTCAATTTTATTGGGAGTTGTAGAGTGATTTTTTATCTTTAATCTTATGATTTTGCTAGTAATTCTGTTTGTTTGTATATTTCAGATGCTGTGCAGTGAGATGGTCAGTGATGTAGTGTTCCTGGCATGGAAGTTTCCTGCACAAAGAAAGTGAAAGTCCAGAAAATATGTAAAGTAGGGATGTTCATGATTCCAGTATCCCAAACTAAAACCTTTAAAGTAAAATTCTTTTTTTTTTTTCCTTTTTCTTTTATCATGACTGTCAGTGTAAACTGAAACAAAATTTTCAATTTTTCAAAATTTCAATTGCAGGAAGACCTTACAAACCTTTCTGGAGACTTTGAGAGACCGGTTTTGAGAAGATATTTGACAAAGCAACCTATGACCTTGGGCTTGGTTTAAAGGGAGCCTGTTCAAATTTGTTGACTCATGTCTAAAATAAAAATACAAAAATAAAACACTTAAAAACCTCTGGAATGATGATATCCACTAGTTAAGACTACAGCAGTTTAATGGTACATCTTGCTGAACTTTTTTGTTGTGAAACATTACTGTGTTTTATACATGCATTTAATTCACTGGATTTGTTTGTAATTTGTAATTATATAAAAACAAAGAAGTCATAATTAAACTTATTTTATTGTAATATTGGACCCATAAACTGATTATTTTCAATCAGCATTTCTTTCATTTTGTTCTTAAACAATCTGTACAACAGAGATTGAATGATACAACATTAACAACACGATTAGTAAATAAATAAATAACTCACAAGTTATAATTAAAATTACAAGTCTTAATTTCTCTGCAATAGTCCATGGGAGGAACATTAAGTGGCTGCACAAAAACTGACTGGTACCTTTTGTAATCACATTTATGTATCACCAAGTGAGCTCTGTGAGAGAAGCCCTATTCGGACAGTAGAAACATATGTAAACATTTATGTACATGGCACCTCAGTGATAAAACTCATGGATTTGATGTATTCACAGTGTGATCATATGAACCCAGGAATGCACTGCTCATACGGCCTGTCCCATAGTTGTCTGCTATAAATTAAATGTCACATGCTTGGATTAAGAATAAATTAAAATTTAATAATATGTTATTTATTTAAATCTCAGGTTCAAAAATAGACCCACTATAGCTGAAATGGTTTTCTTAAATTTTATCTCTCAAAATGATAGGTGTCATGAGAAATGTGAAGATTAGCAGAAATAAGTTGCATGAAACCTCTTATTTACATGAGGTAAATCAATCAATCACGTTTATTTATACAGTGCTTAACAAACCGGGTTGTGTCAAAGCCACTTTACAGTTTTTAATAGGACAATAGTGTGTCAATAATGCAAAAGTTCCATGTTGCAGCAAAGTCAGATTGCAGAGGACTCATTTAGGACATTTAGGGATGTAGAGGTCGTCTCTACGTGCTGATCCATCATCTGGTGACCTTGGAATAAGAAAGAAACAGACTAATGTTAGTGTAGATGCCATTCTCCTTACGATGCAATGAGTACATCAGGTGTTATAGAAATTATTCCTGGTTCTGGTTGACCTAATTAATGCAGCCTAACCATCCTTTAATGGACTTGAATTATAGAAATGTGTTAATGTGTTGTGTTGGCCGGGTTAAAGTGATGGGTCTTTAATCTAGATTTAAACTGACAGAGTGTGTCTGCCTCCTGAACAGTGTTGGGTAGATTGTTCCAGAGTGTGGGCGCTAAATAAGAAAATTATCTGCCGCCACAGTTGATTTTGATATTTTGGGTATTTTCAAAGTTTTGAGAACGCAGCGGACATGAGGGACTATAATGACAAGGCTGCTTGGTTTATATTTTTATGTATGTAATTGTAGGCCTATATTTTAAAATTTTGTTGCATACATATTACTGCCATAATAATGACTAATTTAAAATGTTTAAGTACTTTTCTTGTCTTTTTGTTCTTAACAGCTCCTATCCGCTGTGCTGGAGAAGTTATGAAATATTTTTGTTGTTCATTTTGAATCGATTTCTTCGACCACACAACTTTGGTGCCTAACAAACAGCATGTAATTTGGCTGGGAATTTTAACGAGGGTGGTGGGAGAAAAACACCAACATTCTGGATTTGGATGGCCCTGTAAATGTTGAAAATCGCTTGCGTCCCCATGATTAACAGTTACCAACTGAATCTGGCTATTATGTGCTTTTATCAGGTGGATCCAAACTTACACCATTTTTCATACATCTCCATTTTTGCACCATTTTGGACTCTGCAGTATCAGATCTTCAGTGTTAGCTCCTTTGATTTGTCCAGATTTTGCAACTCCTCCAGGTAACTGAAGAATAAAATAAAAGATCAATCAATCATACAGAAATTGTCTATTGTTTTATAAATATAATGGTAATGTAATACAGACCAACTGAGTACTACTGCCCTGAGAGCAGCGCGTAGAGTTCACTAAAATAACAACGAAATTAATTACGTTGAGTACTCCTGTCCTGAGAGCAGCGTGTAGTTCACTACAACGAAATTAATTACATTGAGTACTCCTGCCCTGAGAGCAGCGTGTAGTTTACTAAAAATAACAAGCGAAATTACAGCAGGTACACTTCTGCCCTGAGGCAACGTGTAGTTCTACAATGTAAAATTAAATACATTGAGTACTCCTGCCCTGAGAGCAGCCTGTAGTTCACTAAAATAACAACGAAATTAATTACATTGAGTACTCCTGTCCTGAGAGCAGAGTAGTTTACTAAAAATAACAATGAAATTACATTGAGTTCTCCTGCCCTGGGAGCAGCGTGTAGTTCACTAAAATAACAACGAAATTAATTACGTTGAGTACTCCTGCCCTGAGAGCAGC
>VONZ01001880.1:0-87404 GCA_012976165.1 Labeo catla
AACAAGGTGCAGACAGGTGTGCTTATAACAGTAAATGGCTGAAAAGGAAAATGGAAGTGAAGATGCAGTTCAAGAGAGACTTTTTCTTATTTTGCACAGCCCCAGCCTGTTTTAAACATTTATTTAAATGTGATGGCCATACAAAAAAATAGGGTTGTCCATGGTTTCAGAATTAGTTGTGGGTGTATGGGATGGCCAGGATGAGTATGAGATTTCACAGCCTGAAATTTTGTCCCAGTCCTGCCCTGTTCTACATAGTGTTTGTTCAGCCTTGATACATTCATTAGTTAACTAAAATGTGAGTTATTTTGTATTAATGTGTCAATATGACGTGAGGTCCAGTTACCATCATGACACTAAAACAGGTAGTAGTAAAGGGTACCTTTTACTTAAGTACATGTCTGAGCTCATACTTCTTTACTTTAACTTAAGTAAAAAAGTGTAGACAGTACTTCTACTTTTACCAGAGTATTTTTAAACATGAGTATCTGTACTTCTACTTGAGTGAAGGATGTGTGTACTTTTGCTCTCTGGGTCATAGGATTTTTCCGGCCGGCAACAAAAATGTATTTTGCCTGTGCCACAATATGAGGTAAATCCAGCCCTGTCCATGATACTGATACTGAGAGCATTGACTTGAAATGAAGTTGGTTGAATATAGAAATTACATTTTAAAAACAGCTTGGTTGTAGTACTATTTCTGCCATGTTACTGTAGCTTAGCTTGCTACATTTCCCAGGAGGATCTTCAGTGTAGAGAAGCTTCATTTAATGAAGAGTAACTGTTAGCTTAGCTCACTACATTTTCCAAGTATCTTGACCAACACTGTTAAAAAGTGCACAGTTCATTTGTGGAGTAACCTTCCTATCACTTCAGGATATCTACAGCACTAGGGTCATCATGAGGACCCACAACATCATCAGGGACAATACACACACTGTTAGCGATTTCTGTAAATTACACAGTATTTAACTGTAATATGAACTGTACTTTACTGTAGAACCGTTATACAGTATGTTACTGTATTTTAAAGTTGCATTATGGGAAATATCCTCTTGGCGCCAATAAAATACAGTATTTTTTCTTTTACTGTAAATCCAAATACAGTAAAAAAAAAAGAGCGCGAAATCTGACCAATGACAGAAAGGCTTTCTTTCCTCTGGGAGAGAAGGAAAGGATCAACACACACAAGAACCTCGCAGCTGCCATCAAACGTATGTACAATATTCCTGCTTTTTAATTACATATTTAATGTCAGTGTATTTTGGGGTTATTAACGGTTTAATTAAAAAGAAAATAATAATAAAAATGCTGTCTCTTCAGGACCCGCAGTCACTTTACAGTGTACGTCCATGGTAGAGAGCTTTGTGGCGGATAGTCCTTTTAGATTGAGGAGAACGTTCTGTGCAAAACAAATATCCTTATTTATTTTTTTTCTTTCCTCTTTTGTAGGAAGTTTTACCGTCAAAGTGTGAACATAAACAGGTCTCTGTCTTGGTTTTGACCACGTTGCTAGCAGGTGAGTTTTTATGTTAACTTGTATGAAATTGTTGACCAAGAATCCGGGCTTTTAAAGGTTTAAAGCTGGTTTAAAATAGTAATTTCGCTGTGGTTTTTAATCACTATGAAATCGCTTGATGCTTACGTTAATTAACCCCATATAAGCGTGTAAATGTACAGCATGCATTTAATGCTAACGTTAGCATAAAACCCGCAATGTTCGTCTATAAACACTGTGGCGTCTCTGTGGAGACATTATATGCGTGTAACGTTACAGTGCCTGAATGCTCATGCACGTTCTTAAGCCTCTCTGCACTTCAGTCGCACATGTACCGCAAAACTAACGAACTGATCTGAACACCATCTCATCTGAATTCTAGATGCAGCGCGGAAGGTTGTACATTCGTGTCGACTAAATTCTTCAGCATTTGTGAACACTGGACACCTAAGATGGCACATCCAAGATGGTAAGAAAAAACTTAATGTCCAGTTAGTAACTGTAAAAAATATTTTAGAGTAAAGTCATCATTTTCAGCACACAGCATAAATGTGATTTTGAGAAATCTGTGTAGATATTAATGTTACTGTGCTTTCTGCTGCTGTGCCAGATGTGAATACTGATGTAACTGTCCTGTTGTTGATGGCCCACTTTAAAAGAAGCAGAGGATTTGCTGTTCCTTTTGGCCAGTGTAAGTTTTTTTTTCATTTGTATAATTGACAACTGATAATTTCTATAACTGACAGGAAAAACTGTGTGTGTGTAGGTCACAACAACAGCAGCAGATGCAAAGACCAGGCTTTCACTTCCTTCTACTCTGATCATGCTTGGTAAGATCTTTTAGTACATGATTTAGTGATGTTAAAGGGATGTTTTTTAAAAATAAACCTTTTGTCCCAAATTGTTTTTTATGACTCTCTATATCTAACTTTCTACCTAGCATCTTCTTAATTACATTTTGAATAACAAGGGTAGGTAAATCATAATAGAATTGTCATTTTTGGGTGAACAATCCTTTTGAACTAATGAGAAAGGCTCCAACATCTACATCTACTTTTACTGACACCATAATCAAATGTGAAAAGTGTTTTTTTGTAAAGTCACAAATATCACTATAAAAAACATGACCTCGATAAATTAATTAATTGCCTTTTTTTTTTTAGGGGATTCAATTCTACACAGCAAAAAAAAAGAATGGATGCTGGCGATTGAAAGCAAAGTCTTCCTTCCTGTGACCTACCAGATACGTCCTCTGCATTTGCTGTTCTCTTCGTTTATGTGCTTAAGATCAAGTACTAAGTGGAAGCCACTACTTTGTTGTTTATTTAGAGATAAGTACATCTTGCAATATGCAGTAATAAATGAAAACCATGTACATCCGGGATTGTGTGAGGGTAAGTTATAAGAGAATTTGCACCCAAAAATGAAAAGTCAGAGGAAAGTCTTAGTCTTTCACAAGGCTTAATTTGCCCATCAATATTGCTTTAAAAAATACAAAATTCTCTCATCACTTACTCTCCCTCATGCCATCCTGGATGTACATGACTTTCATTCTTCTGTGGAACACGAACAGAGATTTTTAGAAACATAATCCGTCTATGTTAGTCCATATAATGCTAGTGGATAGGTCCCTCAAAGTTGATGCTTCACAACATGCTGACATTTACGTCAAACAAACACATGTAGGACACTTGCCTGGAAGCAGTGGTTTATATTATTAATTTTTAAAAAATATTTAAACATTTCTCACACAAACCTATCGTTTTGCTTCAGATTACGTTTTTCTTTTTTCTTTTTTTTTAATCTTTAATTGTGTTCCACAGAAGAAAGTATATTTGGGATGACATGAGGGTGAGTAAATGTTGAGAGAATGAAAATTTTTGGGTGTTGTCTTCTTGCCATGCAGTAACGAATAACTGGCAATTTGAGTTAAAATAAAAATTAACTGGTGTACTATTCTGTTTATTCTTCTAATGAATGAATAACCGTATTTTTGTCTATCCGCTGAAAGTACACAAAGCCAAAATATTTCAGTTCAAAAAGTGTGTAAATAAATAGAATTAATCTGTATGATTAATCCATGGGCTTTTATTCACATACAAACATTGATCATTCAAATATGAAGAGTACTGTACATCAAATGTGGTAAACAGAATCTCAAGCATGCTTGAGAACTGATTAGGTGTCTTAAACCACTCGAATCATATGGATTATTTTTACAATATCTTTATGCACTTTTTGAAGCAAAAAAAAATAGGTTGCCTGGATAGACAAAAATGAAGAGAGAATATCAGTTTCGCGTTCAAACAAACTAGTTTTGGCTCTTGTAAATAACATAGTAAATGATGAAAAGTTTTCATTTTAAATGAATGCTCTAAAATGTTTTTGAGAATGAAATATGAATCTAATGTATGATTTTTTTTTTTTATGTGAAGGCTCATTGTGAGGATCAATCCTGACACACCTCAAGTGGTCTGCAAATTTCCAGATGGTGGGAAGATGGTGCAAAGGAGAAATTCTGGTCTGAACCCTCATGTGTCCAAGGAGTTCGTGGATTTCAGCTGGCAAAACTATTAATCCACTACGGGCAAATGCATTTTACTAAGGAGAGTTTTTGTGAATTTGTATGTTTTGAAGATTTTAAGATTGAGTTTTATTTGAAGCTTCACTGTCATTGCTGTTCACTGTTATCATAGTATGTTGTGCTTTGGATAAATGTTAAGAATTTTTATAGCTATAATAGTTAACATGGTATGTGCTGTAATATATACACAATACTTTGTAATAGTGTTTTGTTTGAGTCTTAACTGAATCTGTGAAAATGTTAATGTTATTGCAAGGGTTACTGCAACAATTGAACAATTAAAAACATTAAAAGTTACAGTTGTCATTGCTTATTTTTATTTCATTTTTTTTTTCTTGTATTGTCATATATTACTTGAGAAAAGATCATAAAATATATTTTACAAGTAAAATACAGTAAAAATACAGTAAAAACTGCACAAGTGCTGTATAATACTGTAAATACATTTACAGCAAGTTAAATGGTACTGTAAATATAAATACAGCAAGTTAAATGGTACTGTAAATATTGTCACGGGGGCGGAGCAAAGCGACAGACACAGTGGGCGTGACGTCAGGCCTCGGAGAGGCTTTTATTAAACAATAAAACAAAGTGTCCAAAAAGGGGGAAAAGTGTCCAAAATAAAAGGGGGATCTGGTGTCCTCGAAGTGACGGGGTTCCGTGAAGGAGGGGTAGTGTTCCAAAAGGGAAGGGTCCAGGTAAGGGGCGGAGTCCGGCGGCCGCACGCGCTCCCCGCTCAGGTCCGGGGTGCGAGGGGCGGCGGCTTCTCTGGCGGCATCGTCCTCCTCCACCTACGCGGCGCTTCTGGGGGATAACACGGCCCGGCATCCTGGCCCGTCAGCCGTTACGGGTGCGGTCCTCATCCGGACCCGCGGGGTCCGGCAACTCGTCCTGCGGCGCTGGTGCCCTCTTCACCCCTTCCTGGACCCACGAGGACACCAGCGTGCATGCACGGGGAAGAGACCGGTCTCCTGAGGAGAGGCGCGCTCGGCATTTTAACAGTGGCGGTGATGAGGCTTCATTCACATCAGGTGTGCCTCATCACACGCCGCCAGACCTGAATGTTTCAGCGCCCCTCCTCCTCCCACACGCCCACTCCCGTCGGGAGCCTGGTGAAGGGCGGCGATTACCGACGGGGTGAAGCTGATAGTTAGGGGGGAGGCAGCCGACTCGGCACATTCCCCCCCCCCAAGCGACATCCCCGTCATCCGGTCGCCGCCCACGCAGGAGTGCTACCTTCCTCAACCAGGCTCCAGCGGTCGGAGTGGGCGGGGATTCCTCTCCGGGCGACTCCCTCTCGCAACGCCACCGGACCGGGGACAGAGAAACCGGAATTTAGTCGACAGCCTCAACCAACCGCAGGGTAAGTGATATTAAATGAAACAAGTCACTTACCCCTTTAGCGGCTGGGAGGCCGTCACCGTCGTCTCTCCGTCCTCCGGGTCCGAATCTCCATTGACTTTTGCGAGCGAGAGGGGA
The DNA here is from genome assembly GCA_012976165.1 of Labeo catla. Classification (NCBI taxonomy): domain Eukaryota; kingdom Metazoa; phylum Chordata; class Actinopteri; order Cypriniformes; family Cyprinidae; genus Labeo; species Labeo catla. The sequence continues at coordinate 5,562 of VONZ01001880.1, forward strand.
TGACGTCACCAGGTGATTCCCACTGCGCTACCTAAGCTCCGCCCATGCCCGCATTCTCCACCACTTGTCACGGGGGCGGAGCAAAGCGACAGACACAGTGGGTGTGACGTCAGGCCTCGGAGAGGCTTTTATTAAACAATAAAACAAAGTGTCCAAAAAGGGGGAAAAGTGTCCAAAATAAAAGGGGGATCTGGTGTCCTCGAAGTGCCGGGGTTCCGTGAAGGAGGGGTAGTGTTCCAAAAGGGAAGGGTCCAGGTAAGGGGCGGAGTCCGGCGGCCGCACGCGCTCCCCGCTCAGGTCCGGGGTGCGAGGGGCGGCGGCTTCTCTAGCGGCATCGTCCTCCTCCCCCTACGCGGCGCTTCTGGGGGATAACACGGCCCGGCATCCTGGCCCGTCAGCCGTTACGGGTGCGGTCCTCATCCGGACCCGCGGGGTCCGGCAACTCGTCCTGCGGCGCTGGTTCCCTCTTCACACCTTCCTGGACCCACGAGGACACCAGCGTGCATGCACGGGGAAGAGACCGGTCTCCTGAGGAGAGGCGCGCTCGGCATTTTAACAGCGGCGGTGATGAGGCTTCATTCACATCAGGTGTGCCTCATCACAGGCCGCCAGACCTGGATGTTTCGGCGCCCCTCCTCCTCCCACACGCCCACTCCCGTCGGGAGCCTGGTGAAGGGCGGCGATTACCGACGGGGTGCAGCTGACAATAAGGGGGGAGGCAGTCGACTCGTCACAATATAAATACAGTATTTTTACTGTAAGTAAATTTACAGTAAGTTACTGGCGAACTGCTGCCAGTAAGTTACTGTAATTTCTACAGGAAATTTTTTACAGTGCATCCACAACACAGCCTCTTCACACTTCTGCTGTCTGTGAGATGTACAGGACTATGAAATCAAGGACAGAAATTGCATTTCTTTCATAACTTATTTTGTGGTGTTTAGAAGTCTTTTGATGGGTTGCATCAAGGAGCTGTGAAACCGGTTACACTTACTGAATAAATCACATTTGTGCCAAACTCTTACAAAGCAAAAACAAACATTCTCTCTTGATCCATGAACATTTCTCACAGTTAATGTAAATAAAATGGTAATCTACTGGCAGCTGTGGTTGCCAGCATCTTACTGTAAAAATACGGTGTGCTACTGTAATTTAACAGCATAGATCTGAATTAAATTACATACGCAATCTCACAGTCTGAAGCGTCTGTCACACATGCTGTTGTGAATATATATTTGTATATTTTTGTGTATATTCATATATTTTTGTATAGTTAATCTGTCTATATTCTATACTGTATATTTTTGTGTAATAGAGACTTGCAAAGTAAGTTGTTGTGTGGTCTAAACATTTGAAAGTTGTATTAAGTGTTTCTGTCCACTTCACTTATTGTCCATACAGCAGGTCAAATACCCAACACAATATCCAATAATTTCAGTTAATAATACCAAAAATACACAAACATTTAATGTTTGGGAATTAAAAATTCTTTGTATTTCTATCAAGAATCAGGACAAATTGTACATTGCACAAAAATTTTATTTTTGTTTTGAAGACCAAATTGTGAAAAATTATCCAAAGGTATTCAGACACTCTTCCTCGGTTTCATTTTATGAAGACATTTTCACTTTTGACTTAAACAGTTTTCTTCTGTCTTCTCTCTTTCTTTCATTGCAGGTTAAGTGATTGTGAAATGACAGATGAAGGTTGTTCTGCTGTGACTTCAGCTCTGAAATCAAACCCATCACACCTGAGAGAACTGGACCTGAGCAGGAATAAACTAGGAGACTCTGGAGTGAAAAACCTCAGTGATCTACTGATGAACACACAATTCAAGCTGGAGAAACTAGAGTTAGTATCATTATACTGTACAGCAGTGACAGTGAGATTAAAGATTTCTGATTTCAGTGCTTATTATGATTTATTTATCCGGGTACATAATTTATTTTCAATGTACCCTATTATTAATGTACCCCTGTTATCTTTAATGAAAATAACTTTCCCCTCATAAAAACATTTCTTCTCTGGTCTGATGACGTGAGGGTGTGAAAACCTGTCAGTCACATGAGATCACAGCAATAACAAACAACAATTATTCAGCTTCTCATCAAAAATGAATCCCTGACCTGCATTTTTCTTGTTTCACTCAGACATGCATCACAATAAGAGCAAAATATGATCACAAAATGTTGTATTTGGCTGTAAACTACAGTCTTAAAATGTCTTGAAGTAAATTTTGATTTATGAACAGAATTTTCTTGATTTGTTACATTTAAACTCCATTTTTACATTTACATTAATGTTATTTTAAAGTGATTCTATAGTTGATCCTGTATCTTAATTACATTATAAATCACAAATCATTTTTTCGTCTGAATAAAGATTCTCCAGACTTGAAATGTAACTAGTATCCTCAAATCCTAGTTTTGTTTTTGTTTTAGTTTATGGCTGTATGATTATTTATTTTCTTTTTTTGTTTTCAGGTTTTAGCATTTTATTTAACTCACAAATGAACAAGATGTCTGATTCATTGTCTTTTCTCTTTCTGTCTTCAGTCTGTGTAGATGCAGAATTACAGAGAAACAGTGTCTCATCCTGACTTCAGCTCTGAAATCAAACCCATCACACCTGAGAGAACTGAACCTGAGTGAGAATGAACTAGGAGACTCTGGAGTGAAAAACCTCAGTGATCTACTGATGAACACACAATTCAAGCTGGAGAAACTAGTGTTAGTATCATTATACTGTACAGCAGTGACAGTGAGATTAAAGTTCACTGTTTACTTTCATGAAATCACCATGAAATTAAAGTTGACTGATTATTTTTTATGAAATATTGCAGTGCTTGATTTATTCGTGCACATAATGTATTTCTAATTTATGTGTCCTTCTGATCTAAATAACTTGTATAACTAAATAACTTAAATGCCAGTAATCCAATTAATTGTTAATGGACCAAATTAAATCCTGCCATACATTTTTTTTTTTTTTTTTTTGCATTTTTTCTTCTGTCCTTGATCAGGGTCATATAATGTTTTTGGCAATGTTTTAATTATTGCATGGTGTTAACACATGATGAATTTACTCACATGAACTTGACACTTGTCTGATTCATTGCTTTTTCTTTTTCTGTCTTCAGTCTTCAGTCTTTACCCTTCTTTGGATTCAGTATTACAGAGAAACAGTGTCTCATCCTGACTTCAGCTCTGAAATCAAACCCATCACACCTGAGAGAACTGAACCTGAGCGGGAATCAAATAAAAAACACAGGAGTGAATCACTTATGTGACGTACTGAAGGATTCACACTGTAAACTGGAGAGATTGAGGTCAGTAACATTCACATACAAGAATCAAAATGATTAAAATCACTTCAACAGTTTAAACCAAAACACTTTATACTCAAAATCTCATGATGAGTCTGAATTCACATTATATTTATGAAAAATTCTTCACTTTAATGATTTGTTTGTAAGATGATCTTCCTCTGTTTGTCTCTTTCTAGTCTTTCTAACTGTGGAATTACAGATGTTTCTTCTTTAACTCAGTCTTTGACAAACACAAAAGCACTGCAGTTTCTAAAAGAGCTTAATCTGAGTTTTAATAAGATTGGAGACTCAAAGCAGCAGCTCATTGATGTGCTACGAGACTCAAACTGTAAACTGAGGTGAGTAAACTTCACTTTCTGATATTAAACAGATTCACGTGTAAGCATGCGTAAGCATGGCAGCGGACTTTGTCTTGAATGTACTTCAATGTTTTATTTTTCGTAAAATCCCTTCTTTTTCATTTGTTATAAGTTGTATCTTAACTTTAATATAATTCTGTTGGTAAATTATCTTTAAAATAAAACCAGAATGATGAATAAACATTTCTTGGAATGAAGTGCGTTCAAGACAAAGCCGCTGCCGTGCTTCTGCAGCCGAGACAAAAGACCAAAACGCTATTTATATTTTATGTTCACAGCACTGTAGAGCACAGCTATACAGTTAATTTCACTTTATTTGAGTAATTAAAAAGGATTTGTTCATGAATGAAAGCGTTTTAAAACATCCCCCTCTGGTTTTTCCACAAATCGCACCCTGGGTATAATGTACATCCAGCTCTCCAGGACATCCAGTTGTTATCACAGAATAAACCGACAGGTTGATCAGGACTTGTATCATCCTGAAGGGGTTTATTCTGTGATAACAACTGGCTGGATGTGCATCATCCCACTTATTATATTGTTTCTGGCCACATAAGTGAATGATTAGAGACAAATTATTGATTTGATTTGAAACATTGTTTAGCTCTTTAAACACAAAGCTTCCACAAAGAAAAACAGTTCCTAACAAACTACTGTGAACCTGGAAGTTCAGACAAGATGGACATTGAAGACATAATGTACAGTCGCTGTATGAATGTATATAAAACTGTTTGTACACAGCAGATGTTTTCCAGATGAAGTGATCTTTAACAGAACGTACGTGTGCTATCTGGGGTTGTGTCATTAATTACACATCTTTTCACCACATAAATAAAGATGAGGACATACAATGTTATTTGAGAAGAAAACCTTTTAAAAAGACAAACCCTGTGTCAGAAATCACCCCCATACGCTTAAATAGGGCACTTTTTAAGGTGACAGTCATTTTCGGTGGTGTCCAAAACTGTAGTGGACATTATTGAGTGCACTTATTCAATCCCACAATGCACAGCAATAACGAGTGTACAACTGATGTATGTCCAATGGATAGAGAAATGCTCACCACAGAGTACAGCATAATACAATACAGATATAAATTGATTGTAAATTGATTATTAAATTGTTTAGTTAGGTTTATACATAATTTTCATGACAGAGTTGAAGATAAATCCTTTCATACTGGAGCTGCCAGTTTCAAATGATTATTAAACAGCAGCACAAACTATGCAAAAGCGTCAGTCCTTCCAGTGACTCAGTGTCTGAATTCACTCGCTCGTTTTCATTCACTCCTTCAACTGAACTGTATTAGTGGTCTAATGTAGGGAATAGTGAATGAGGGTATTTGGATTCAGTTAAACACTTCTCATCCGTTAACAACAACTTTAACAACAAGACACACTTCTAACAATGTATCCACAAGTCTACTATTAACAGGAATCTCCTCCGGTTTAGTTTGACAGTAAATACAGTCAGTAACTGAGACACAAGCTAATAGCAGTTGTGTTTGAATGAATCGAGTGAGAGCGCGGTGGTGTGATACGAGAGAAGTAAAAGAAACGCCGGACTCAAATACCTTTATGACTGTGTGTTAATCTGCGTTGCTAATGACAACGGTTGTTATCAGGGAATAACACACCTCAGAATGTCACGACTGACCAATCAGAATCGAGTATTCCAGGAGCTGTGCAATAATTTCAGTTCTTTACTGAGACCAATACAAACATGTTTAAACTAGTGGACAAACAGCTTTAACTAGTGGAACATTTCACTGAAAGGTTTTTGTTTTAAGGCAAAATCACATTTGTATTTGTTCCATGTCATTTATTATATTTGGTGTAAACTCATTAGTATGTGTTTCACTTTATTTTGACTCAATAGAGACACGGATTGGAATTCATGTTCTAAATGTATTATATTTAAAACACAAATACTGTTTCTTAAATATGTATTCAAATTTAGTCAGTAATTCATCTGATTACAGGATTTTAATGTAACTTTTTACACACACAAAAAAGTGATACATTTGAAATATAGTAACTAATTTGTAGTTTGTGCCAATGAACTCTGATTATCTTCTCTTCTGTTCCACCTTACAGTGTCTTTAGTGTCTGGTAGTTCAATTGCAAGATTTTGGTGATTTGTTTAATCCCCAAAAGATGATAAATGCTGTATATCATAATTTGAAGTCATCTTGAGAGGAGCAGTAAACATCAGGTGAGGATCCACAGAAGAGCTTCACTACTGTGTCTATGAGGAGAAAGAAATGTGTGATAAATGTGTGAATGTGATCCATACAGTTAAAAACAACTACTTTGTTTAAAAAGTTCACTTGCCTGTTTTAAGTATTAAAATATTTTGAGAAAAGTCTCAGTGTCTTTGATTGGTTGCCAACTTTCTTCAAAAATATTTCATGTTCTACAGACAAGTGAAAGAAAACAAGGAACATACAGGTTCTTATTTAGCACTTATATCTTATAAAACTATCAAACAACAGATATTTTGACTTTAAATACTTTTAATTAAATGAATGACTTACAAATACCAGAAACTGTAAATGAAATCACTGAAGAAGTGTTAAAGTGTTTGTGAACAGGAAGAACAAAGACAGTGAGGATCTCAAACTAAAGTCTTCTGTATCAGCAGTGATGTTGATGTTGATGTTGATGTTGAAGGTTTCGAGGCTAACAAAAACCTTACAAACAAATGTAAAGTTTTATTATCCTAAATCTTGTGTATTACAGTTTAAAATTTATAATACATACAGCTGAAACAAATGAAATAATGCAGCATTAATAAACATACATGAACACATGAGCGACGTATCAAATAACATTTCAGTCATAGTACAGATCAGCTCTTTTGAGGGTTTCGTCAGTTTGTTCTTTCAGATTCGGTGAATCTGCTGCGTTCGTTTCATCACATCTGGTTCGGAGGACCTGAAACTGGAAGTTGTTCATCAGTTAACACGGTCAGTGCCTTCAGCTTTGTTTTGTAACTTGGGTGATATTCGCTTTCTTCTCACATGTGACTTTGATTTACCCAAACTTCCTGTGAAGTTATCAGCATTGACCAACAAGTCTTATTATGTTGGAAATTGGCACACACACAATTTTACACCTCACAATACTCCTGTCTGGAATAACAAATCCCTGTTTTATGAGAACTGGGTAATTAGAAATATTTGGTCAGTGATGGATGTAATGGATGAGAGTGGTGATATGTTAGATTACAATTCTTTCACTTTAAAACACAGATTTCCCTGTCATCCAGAGCAGTTCTTTACTGTTGTTAATGCAATACCCTCAGGTATAAAATGTTAATGAGATGTTCCCTTTCTTCCCTTATTATATGTTGGTGATATTGAAATAGAGAGTAAACTCTGAACTAACAGATATATAAGACACATTATTATCCAGTTATGCCACCCCTGTCAAATATTAATAAATAAATCAGATGACACATTTAATACATATACTGTTAAATATTTAAGAACAGCCTATCTAAGATTCACAATCCTCCAAAAGGTAAAAGAAATACACTTTAAAATATTAAATGATATATATTCTTCCAATTAATTTTCACATTTAAAATTCAATAGTATTGCAATAATCTGATAATTTTGGCCAATCGCTGAACTACTACGATGCTCTGGAGCAGTGAAGCTTAAAGTTTTACTGTAATTTTACAATCTGAATCATTAGTGTTTAAAAACAAAATCTGTGAAATATGCTACAAAATGATTCAGCTCAAAAATTTTTGACCTTCAATTTCTGTCATGTTTCCTGATCCATATTAAACATGCAGCTCATAGTGAAACACATTTGTTTTACTGCATGTTTTCTTTAAAATATTTGCACTAAAATGCTAACTTTAAACTGTGCAGATAATGTCAATATGACAGAGAGCAACTGCTTAATGAAAAGATAGAAAACAACTGTGTGAATTGTAGCGTGGCTTGTAAATTTTACATCCTCACAATGCATTTCCAGGCATACAAAACTGCATAAATACTAAACAAGCAGATAGCAGACCTCTTTTATGTTACAGAATCAGATTTTGACAGAAAAACACTTTAAGCTGTAAAACTGATGCATTTCTTCTCTTACAGGTTCAACAGAGAGTGAAGATGATGCTGGGAAAAACTGGAGTCGGAAAAAGTGCAACTGGAAACACCATTTTAGGAAGAAAGAAGTTTACAGCAGAAACATCTCAAGAGTCTGTTACTAAAGAGTGTCAGAGAGAAACAGCTGAAATCAACAGCAGAAACGTTACTGTGATCGACACAGATGTTCAGAGAGATGGAAAGAGAAAAACAAGAACTACAGAAGAACATACTGATGGAGAGAGTGGAGCAACTGAACAGAGAAAGAGAAGAACTGATGAACAAACATGAAGAAGAGAAAGAGGATAAAGATGATGATGAAGGAAGATTATGACAGAGAGAAACAGAAGATACGAATTTAGAGAGAGAGAAGAACAATATAAAAGAGACATCAAAGAAAGAGTGGAACAAGAGAGAAAGATAGGAGAGGAGATGAAGAGAGAACGAGAGGAATGGGAGAAACAGAGACTAGAGGAAAATAAGAGAAAAGAAGAACAGTATAAAACAGAAAGTGAGAAAAATCTATAAGGAGATGAAAAGAGAACAAGAGGAATGGGAGAAACAGAAACAAGAGGAAAAGACAAGATGAGAAGAAGAGGAGGAGAAAAGAAATGGAGAAAAACAGATTTCAGATGAACAGATTCAGAGACTGAAGAGTGAAATGGAGAGAATAATCATAAAGAAAGAGAGAATAGAACGAGAGAGACAAGAACAACTAGAGGATTCAGAGAAGAGACTAAAAGAAGAAAGAAACATGAGAGAAGATCAACAAAAGACTCTTGAAGACAAACTGAAACTCCTTGAAGAACAACATGAAGATGAACTGAAGAGAAGAGAAGACGAGTGGAGTGGAGAAAGGAATATGAACGAGAGAAAGAGGAAATGAAGAAGAAGATCTGCTCTGAAACTGATCATTAACTACAGGTGAGAAACATGAAGAGCAGATATTAATGTTCATTTATGCCATTTTAACCCTTTAAACACCTCAACTTCAATATCTCCAGTCCACAATTTATGTCAGTAAAAAGCTTGTTAAATAAAAAAACTTCAGTAATTCAGAAATGAACTGAACTGATCTTATGACTGAGCTCAAAAGAGACAACATTTTCTATTTATTATATTCTATTATATTCTTTCTGTTTATTATTTCTATTTAATATGATTATATTCATATATATGTTACACCTATGGATGTTTTGTTGTGTTTTCATTGCCCATGTGCTCAGTGTGACCCAGTTTTTCCCCGTGTTTCATTATGTTAGTCAGTTCACCTGGGTCCTCATTAGTTGATCGTCCTCACCTGTCTGTCCCTCATTAGCAACCTACTTTAGTTCTAGTCTGTTCAGGCTGTTCATAGCATTAATAAATTCAGATAATTATTTTATTCAAGATTAAAATATTTTAATATGTAAGAAATGTCAGATGACATGATTAGTCTGTTTAAATCCGTATTGACTCTGAATAACAGAAATTAATTATTGGTTGTAATGATTATAATAATAATAATTGTAGTAATATTTTAACTCATTGTATTATTGTTTTTTACACAGGGAGAAAACATGGATATTGAACCAGCAGGAGTCAGAGCAGAAAAAATACAAAATCTATTTCACAGACTTCATCTTGAAGACAAACACCTCAACAAACTGAGAGCTGCAGATGTTCTTCAGAAAACTGAACATTCATTACAGTCTCATGAGTCTTGTGCTGAAGAACAGCTGATTCAGACTTTCATACAGAAACTACTGATGATGAACTACAGAGCAAGATACATTAAAACCAATCAGCTTATGAACACTGTTCACCCGATGGATGTCCAGATGGCCGTGTTTCATTGTGCTGATGTTTTCCTGAAGCAGCTGATGGTCACTAAACTGTCCCAGTGTCAGTTCGCTCTGCCTCTGCTTGTTCCTGATCCATTCACACAACAGATTGAGTTTCCTCTCTGGACATTCAGACAAATCAACAAGAGCTGGAAGATCAGAAACACCAACAATGAAATCATCCGTCAAACCCAGCCGATCTACAAGACACAAACTCCAATGGTGTTTTTCTTCAGGTTTGACTCTGTGTCTTCATCCAAGTCTCAGCTGATGAACAGTCTGATCAATGAGAAACACAACACGTTCTTCCACAGGAACTGCCCAGACAGCAGCAGAACCAGAGTCCTGATGGATGGAGTGGTGGAGATCGCCTGGTTCTGCCCCTCTGGAACAAACACAGATAAATTCACTGAGTGTGTTGTGTTCTGTAATCTACACGGTGATGCAGGAGACCATGAGAAACAGCTGCAGATCCTCACTGAAATCCTCTCTTCTGCCCAAGGCTAGTGCTCACAAAGTCTATTCCTAGAGGGCAACACCCAGCTGGCATTCGACCGACCTTAAATGTTTAAATGTGGTTGAAATAATGTCAGTTTATGAAAAAACATTCATTCAACATCAAAACAACGTTGAATACCAAATGGTTGAAATGGTGTTGTTAACTCACTACGGATTCAACATAGAAATAAAAATAAATGTTTTAGTTGTACGTCAAATCAACATTATTTTTACAACCATGGCTTTTAAACATTTTGTTGAAATATATCAGTAGAAAAATAACGTTCCAACATCCAAACAATGCTGATCAATTAACTGTTGAAAAAGTGTTGATACATGAATAATGATGCAAAGTTGAAAGATCAACTCTGAATTAAACGTTTGTTGAGTCGTGATAAAAGCGCTTTCTCTGCAATAATGATATTTTGAATAGAAATAAGTCTTTATTTTTTTCATTATTGGTTTAGTAATGGGTTGTAAGTGAATCAGTTATTTAATAATGAAGGGAATTTATACATTTGCAGACTCAGTATAGGGTTAGGGTTTAGGTAAGGGTTAGAACTGAACTAAAATAATTCTAAGGTGCTTTAAGGCAATACCTAAAAGCAGTGTATCATCCACACTCTCTGTCTGTCCTCCTAGACTTCCCTAGTGAAAAAAAAGTATACTTTATTGTATTTGTAATATATTTCCTGTTTCAATAATACATTGCAAATATACTAACCAAAATTGTACTAACTTTAAATATATTATAAGTGTATTACCACCATGCTTTTACCTATTTTCACAATACAACTTTTAACACACTTTAAAAAAATTGTAATTTAGTATATTTTCTAAAAAATATATTTTCTAAAAATATACTTGAAATGTAGTTTTGTTTGTTTTTAAAAGTGTATTTATTTGCACTTTATGTAAATATATTTTAGTATTATTTTTAACTGTGTGCTGAAATGTAACAATGCATTGAAAGTATACTTTTAAAGTACATTATTAAAGAACTTGTTAGTATGCTTTAAGACAAATTTTGGAGTAATTTTTAAGTGTACTTCATGCTTGCAACAGAAAGTAATAAAACATATGATAAATGCATTTAAAGCCCATTTAAAACATTATTAAATGAAGTGTATGCATACAAAATGCTACTCTTGTAATTGTGATTTAAGTATTTTAATAAATGTATACAATGTCACAGAGAGGTCCATGTACATCAATGCATTTATAATTTTATACCAACAGCACACCATACGAACACTAGAAAAAGTGTTCTACACTGTAAAACCAAATAGTATTCCTTGCTATAAAAATACTAGTAAGTTTACTCTATTTTAACCAAAATTTTTCATTGTTGCTGAAATATTAGAACAGATAGTTCCCTTAACTAATGAAATTTAAGTAAAATTACTCAAAATGTCCAAGACAATTGCCCCTTCCCCACGTCGCAGAAGCACAAGGGCTGAGGATTTAACGTGTGTTTGCAGAGGATCTATTTCGGTAAAATCAAGGTAAAAGCTTTTAATTTAAGTCTCATTTTCTGATTTTTTGCTTGCTAGTCCTTATGATGGTTAGATTTTATGCACTTTGTTGCATGCTGTTTTGTGGAACATCTTAGCCCGTTCAAAGAACTCAAACACGGGTTGACCCTGCACATTATTTGAAGCGATTTCTGTTCAAACCAGTTAACTTAATGTCCGCTTCATATCTGTAAAATTAGCTGCCTGGTTGTCTATTAATTACTAGGTTATCCATTTGTGCTAGTGAAAAGTTAGTTACGAGAATAGGAGTAATCCATTTCCATTTACATTACATAAGAAAAAAAAACACTCTATACATTTGGTTTTGTTTGTTCATTGTTCACTGATTTTTGATTGATGGATAACACTTTTTTTTATAATTTTAGAATACCAGTTGATGGCTGCTGTGCAGTGGAAATGTAAGTTCAGATGCTTTAGTTTATGTTTGTTACAAGTGCTATGTTTGTGACATAACAGACATTCTTTACATTTGTGTTCACTTTGCAGAGAGGATCTACTTAGATAAATGTAAGATAAATGCAGTAAATGAGACTTAAAAGCATTTATTTAATTTTCTTCCACAGATCGATCATCTTTCTTGATAAAACCTCAGTATATCATCAGGAGCAACAGGTATTAATTTTGTGCTCCTTGATATGTTTTTTCCCTCCAAAAATGACTTAAATTTTATCAATCACCAAAGGTCACATTTTCAGCTAAAAATCTTCTTTACTGTTCTGCTGAAGAAAAAGAACATCTTGGGTGGCGTAAGGGTGAGTAAATTAATAGCTAATTTTTATTTTCTGCGCAGCACTGGACACAGACTCTGCACTTTTGACATTTTCTAGAAAAAAGGATTTTAAATTTCACATCAAGTTAATTAAAAGGTATCTCTTTATCATGTTGACTGTAGTTGTCATCTTTAAATCATCATTTGCATATGATTGTTATCCTCAGCCTGTCTCTATTTTTTCATAGTCATCTGATGTTTCCACTGCAGTACTTCAGGGCCTTTCAGTCATCCTGGAGGATGACCCAGAGGAATTTTACAGGATGTGTTTCGTAAGTATTACTGGATTTTCTGCTCTCATCATTTTGTTTTATTCAATATGAATATAGTTCTGGTTATGAAAAATTGTCAAAGGTTCTGTGTATTATTTTTTTTTAGTTTTGCAGTAGATGCTATATTTGTCTTTTGTGAAACAGTTTATTACTGAAATTGGAGTAAATGCTTTAAATTCGTGAAATTGTGTTGAGTGATCACAAACATCATTACACACTTTACACACTTTACACACTTTGAAATAAACTTCTTCAAATAAAGAGCCTAGTTCAGCCAAAAATGGAAATTAGCCCATGATTTACTTACTCTCAAGGCATCCTAGGTGTATATTAGGGCTGCACGATAAATCACATGTGATTGTCATGCGCATCTCGACAGTGAAGATGGTTCTGTGATTAGTAGTAAATCTCCATCACATGCATTCAGATGGAGCGGAATTTAACACACAGAGCCTTAGTTCACTGACAAGCTACGCAATATCGCGTTCATAATCGAATGCGATTCACCTGCGAGTATGAACGCGATATTGCGTACACTGTAAAAAAAAATTCCGTAAAAAAACGGAAAAAGTACTGGCAGCTCATTACCTGGACTTTGTACCGTAAATTTAGTCTGTTAATTTACAGTCTACCACCAGTAAAAAAACAGGACTTTTTCTGTTTTAATGGTGTATTGATATATTTATATATATTTATAAAGCAAATGAATCCACCACAATATACAAATTGAACATGGTTTATTTTTACTTCATGTAAACATTCTTAAAAGTGCATTCAGTGGCTTTTGTTTGCCTTAAGTGGGTTAGGACTAAACAATATCAAATACTCAATTCATTTAACAATGTGTCAAACTCTGAAAAATGCCTCTATTGTAAAAGACAGTTGAGCTTTAAACAGTGACAGACAGAATTAAAAAAAAAAAAAAGATCATCTGTACAATACAGGTTTTGCACTAAATAGTGGTCACACAATTTAAACTTCAAACTGTAAAACAGTCAAGATTCAAAACTTTTTTTCTTATAAGAGAAAACAATATTGTTTCGAGGGATAGTTCACACAAAAATGAGAATTCTGTCAATTACTCACCCTCATACAATTGCAAACCCATAAGACTTTCATTCATTTTTAGAACACAAATTAAGAGTATTTTTAATTAAATTATAGTCTATGCAACTACCATTTTCAAGGTCCAGAAAAGTATAAAGTATGTGACTCCAGTGGCTTGACAACAAAATTTTGAAGTTCATTATAACAGAAATATCATCAAGTGATGCAATTCATTATAGGGGATGTATTATTTCCCATTTATCTGCATGTTTAATGCAAGTGCCATTTCTTGAATAAAAAAAAAAAAAACACTCAAATATTACATGGATTTTCTAAATTGTTCATGCAAGAGTCTTGGAGGAATGCAAAGCCACTTGGTTGCCTTCATCTCAAACCACGTTCAGGCTTTCTTCACAGGAAAATTCTAAAAGAAATGGACATGACAAAAAATGAAATTAATTAAACTGAACTGAACTACAGAGTAATATGCAGGTTGGAGTGGAAAAGTAGTCATACAGTATTTTAAGTTCATTAAATCAACTGCAATCCATAATACTTTCCAATTGTTTACACATTGCTTAACTTACATTTCCAATAGTCTCCATTTGCATCGGTCAAATAAGTTTGTCAAATCAACTATGTCTTACAATATACTTCATTATTTTCAACTAAATAAACAGCAACATGACCAAATGCTATATACACTTTTCATAACATATTTGTTGCTTACTTCTGTATGAATTCCAGAGTAAGTGCCGCCTCCTCTGGGTATTTTGTAGCTCACGATTTGTTCATTAACTTCTTGAACGACAGCAATCTTGAACTGCCCATCACCTTAAACAAAAAAGACATTACAAAATGACCAGATACATAATGACAAGCATCTTTGAACACTTTTGAAGGCATGTTCAGCAAACAATTTCACATTGTTGTAAAAGTCAACAGAATAAATGACTCAACAACTCTATTTTCTTTTCAATATTGATCACTAATGTTAAATAAAACAGAATACAAACTCACTTGCCTTCATCTCAACCCTCTTTAGGATTTCTTCACAGGAAAACTCTAAAAGAAATGGATATAACAAAAATGAAATGAATGAAACTGAACATGCAGGTTGGAGATGGAAAATCAATCATACAGTATTTTAAGTTCATAAATGAACTGCTAACCCTAATACTTGCCAATTAAAACATCTGTTTATAAATTGCTTAACTTACATTTCCAACAGTCTCCATTTGCATCTGTCATATGAGGTTGTCAGATCATCTATGTCTTACAATAAATACTTCATTGTTTTCAATTAAATAAACAGATACACATTTCATAACTTACACGTTGCTTACTTCTGTATGAATTCCAATGCAAGTATTTGGGCATTTGTAGCTCACAACCGCAACAGGTGGTCATTAACTTCTTGAACTGCCCGTCACCTTAAACACAAAATACATTACAATATGACCATATACATAATGACAAGCAGTTTGCACACACCTTATACACACAAGGATGATAACATGCAAAAGTAATCAATCCAATCATTTTGGTAAGGTGTAATAAGTTACTCAACTATTTCCTTTCTGGCACTTAACACCAATGTTAAATAAAACTGTTAATAAAACAGAATACAAACCCATGATAAGAATGCAGGTGTGCTTGAGATTCACAGTACAGCAGCAATCACGTCCTGTTATTAGAAAATAAAACGAAAGAAACACAACGGTCATTTCGACATAATGTCGTGTGCATTTGTCCATTAGAGTGCGACAGATAACTCGAGGAGCTAACGTTAACGTTACTGGCCCGCTGACCTGAAGCGGCATTCTGGCGCGGCTACCGCGCGTCGGACGAGCTGCTTCACAGACAGCTTGCTAGTAACGTTACCGAATTCATTTCTGTTTTGCATTTTATCTTCCGTGTGTGTGTGTGTAAAACAGATAATAAAAGGTCTAAACTTACCTCATTTGGCAGAAAACTCCACGAGGAAGATGTCTGACGATATGCAGAGAAATGTTGAGTGCGACGGCTCCGACGTTCATTTGCCAAACAAGCCAGACAGCAACTAAGTTAACGTTACGTAAACAAGTTATGTGACATTTAACAACAAATAATTCACCACTAAGAGTAAATACGGGTTTCCCAAATTCGAAAGCCGACATTAAACTGAAACTTTGACCGAGAAACTCTCCGCGTCTTCTCTCTTCACTGTTTTCGCGCCTGAGGTTCTTGTTCCCACAATGCAAAGCGTAATTCAAAAATACGGAAAAACATCTGTAAAAACCAATTACGGAAAATTTCCTGTAATTATTAGGGTATTTTGTACTGTATTTTTACGGATTTTTTTTACAGTGTAGCTTGTCAGCGAACTAAGGCTCTGTGTAATCACATAACCATCTTTACTGACAAGATGCGCATGACAATCGCATGCAATTTATCGTACAGCCCTATTGTATATGACTTTCTTCTTTCAGACCAATACAATCAGAGTTATATTAAAAAAACATCCTGGTTCTTCCAGGCTTTATAATGTCAGTGGGTGGCTGTTTCTGTTCAACAGTTTAATGAAGTGCAGTAAAATGCATCCATCCATAATAAAACGTGCCTCACACAGCTCCGAGAGGTGAATACAGGCCTTCTGTAGCGAATATATGATTTTGTACGAAAAATGTCCATATTTAAAACTATACACTTTTCTCTCACTTCCGCTAACTGTCATAGGCAGAAGCCATCCCGGGCAGCTGATGTAGGATGTACGTGTGCGTATGCACCGGTGATTGGTGACAAACATGGAAGCACAGGAAAGAGCAAAATGAAACACCAGTAACGAATTAGAAGTACAAAACAAAGATCCATAAAGAAGAATGTCGGAGGATTTCAATATAAACCAAGAGCAGACTGGTTTTCTTTTGCTAAAGTAAGGAAACTTTGCTTCCTTTGCTCCTGTAAACAAACGTTTCTTTGCTAGTCGAAACTTACATTTCGACTAGCATATTTACACCAGCACATGCACTACACAAACGTCCTACAACATCCACCTGGAAAGGCTTGCACGTATGACAGTTAGTGGAAGTGAGAAAAAAAGTGTTTATAACTTTTTAAATGTGTATATTTTTTCTTACAAAAATGCATCCATCCACTACAGAAGACCTTTATTCATGTGTGAGGCACATTTTATTATGGATGGATGCGCTTTCTTGCACTCCTTTTGAACTGTTGAACAGAAACACCCGCCCATTGCCATGGAAAGCGTGGAATAGCCAGGACATTATTTTAATGTTACTCTGATTGGATTAGTCTGAAAGAATGAAGTCATACACACCTAGGATGCCTTGAGGGCGAGTAAATCATGGGCTAATTTTAATTTTTGGGTGAACAAACCCTTTATGATAAAATCATGTAAATGATGGGTGTGATCCATCACTCCATAACAAGAGAGAAAATGCTCTTAGCATTCTTAGCATGTTGTAAAAAAAAAAAAAAAAAGTTCTGTGAATTCACATCTATAATGTTGAAAACAATGTACAAAAAATGTAGTCCATGGAACTTGTGTGTAATATTCCAAGACTTCCAAGACAAGGCATGCAGTAATAGTTGACACAAATGATAATTTACACTTTTGCTCTGATTTAAATCATGTATTGTGAAATGTCACTTTCACACTATAAATCTCGTCATCTCTCTTTGGTGATCATAATTTAAAGCTTAATTACATTTCCTTGTACTTGATGTTTGCACAGATCATTGTACACTCACTCTGGTCATCAATATGGATCAATTTGCTTATAAATTCAAAGCATTAAAAGTTCCTTGTCAATGTATGCTTTTAGAACATTTCCAGTATTGAAATGAAGAAATTTACACTGTACCTATTTTATTTCTCTACTTAGGATGTGGATGCAGACTTCAGTCAAGCAGTTGTAGACCTGCTCACAGTTCTACCAGAGGACATGCTCTCATTGTGGATTCAGTAAAGGCAATCATGGAGGGAAGAATTGTCATGGATGGGTTTTAAAGGCCTGTATTTTATTTTTGCTGTTCTGTTTGCATACCATTCTGAAAATGCTCTATTGTTTAACAGTGTTCCAGTGGGTCTAGATAATGTTATGACAACAAAGTGTTGTTTAGTCAAAAAGTCTGTAAAGAGAACACAGATGTTTTAAAAGCTCATTTTTATTATTGTGATATTCTTAGTTTTTTACAAAAATAAACTGCTGAGAATTTCAAACTTGTGTTAAGTTCATTTCATGCTGGTTGAACGAATAAAAATACGTTCAGTTTACTTAAAGAAAATGTGGAAACCGATTGCACAAAATGTTTTAAGTTCCCGTAGCTTAAAATGGCAGATTAAATCAATGTTGAGAATAACAGCATTTAAGATGTTTGCACAACACAAAATAACACTGTTGGTCAAATAGAATTAATAAAGTAATCTTACTATTAAGATTATGGAGTATGTTAACTAGAAATGACATTAAACTAACTTGATATTTATTAGTTAATTTACTCTGTAAGAGTTTGCTTTCTTTACTTTAAATTGATTATTAAATTAACTTTAGTTTTACCATTAAGTTTGTTTTAACAAAATAAGGCAATCGGTTTCCAAACTTTTTTTTAAGTAAGCTGAACTTATTAGGATTTACAGTGTACTGGACAGGAAGTTCAGCTACTAGTTTGTGATGTCACAAGTACAGCCAAGTAAACACTATTGCATGGCCAACAATTGAATTTCACTCACACTGTTTTAATGACCCTGACAACCAGTGCATTCAGTATTGGGGAAAAATTAGCATATTTTTACTCAAAAATAATATATTTATGGTGTGTTTCTTGTATATTTTGAAGACACCCTTAATTAATTTGTAATATACTTGTAATACAAACAAAATACACTTTAATATCACTAAGCATGCAATTAGCTTACACAGCATATACTTACTTAAAGTATAGTAAGTATACTTGAAGTTGTTCCAATTTAGCACATAAAAGTACACTAAATACACTTAGAGTTATGCTTTACTACAATTTAATTACAACTGAAATATACTTAGCACAAAATTAGTTGTTCCAAAATAGCACACTTCAAGTTAACTAATCAGTAACACACTTGAAGTATACTGACAATTAGTCTGGCTGCAAGTATACTTAGCATATTTTTTTTTTCACTAGGGGTATCTGAGGTTAATGTTTATTAATATTTAATGTATTTGAGGCAAACTCCTGGAGATCGCTGGCATGTATAATGTAATTGAAATTCAAAAAAAAAAAATATATATATATATATATATATATATATATGGCATATATATTTATTAACGAAAGTCCTGACAGTTCAAGTATTTTGAGTATGGACAGAAAACTGTTTTATTAGACAATAAACTGCCTCGCGATTGTTCTCTGATATCTGAAGTTAATGTGCATGGAATATTTAATGTATTTGACGCAAACCTTCGAGATCGCTGGTATCGCATAATGTAACTGTACCAAAAAAAAAACAAAAAAAAGGATATTTCTTTTGACACCAAAGCCCTGACAGTCTGCTATTTAATATGGATATAAATGTTTCTATTAGACAATAAACCGTCTGCGATTGTTGAGTGGTATCTAAAGCGAAATGCTCCATTATTTAATGTATTTTGACGCAAACTCCTGAGATCGCTATAACGTAGATAATGTAACTAAAATCTAAAACAAAAAACAAAAAGAAAGAAAAGTATATTTTGACACCAAAAGCCTGACAGTTCAAGTTATTTAATATGGATATAAAATGATTTTATTAGACACAAACTGCCTGCGATTGTTCTCTGGTATCTGAAGTTAATGTTCATTAATATTTAATGTATTTGACGCAAACTCCTGGAGATCCCCACAGCATGTATGATGTAATTGTACCAAAAAAAAATATATATATATATATATATATTTGACACCAAAGTCCTGACAGTTCAAGTTATTTTATATGGACAGAAAATGTTTTTATTAGACACAAACTGCCTGCGATTTCTGAGTGGAGTCTGAAGTTAATGTTTATTAATATTTAATGTATTTGACGCCAACTCCTGGAGATCGCTGGAAAGTATAATGTAATAAAAAAAGTCTATTTTTGACACCAAAGCTGTCACGAATGACGAGAGGTAAGGCAGTTGAATCCATTTGCTGAGAGTTTATTGCATAAGACAGAGACATAGACATAATCCACTAGGCAATGGTCAGGACCGGTAATCAGCAGTGTCAGAGATAGGCTAGAGAACAAACCAGAATACAGGCGTGAGGTCACTCGATGAGCGTACAGTGTCCCGAGGAGTAGGGCAGACGAAGAAGTCAGTAAACAGGCATAGTCGGCAACGGGAAATCCAGCATAAATACAAAGACAGGGAAACACGGAAAACGCTTACAAGAGAGGTGAAACACCCACACACAATGATCAGCGGGGAATACAGGGAATTCTGGGATATTTATACAGGAGGTAATGACACTAAGGGGGCGGAGAACATATGAGTAACTATGGAAACACATGAGATGGGAGGAGAACACATCAGTAACCATGACAACACATGAGGTGGGTGGAGACGAGAGTTCACAGGTGATTAGTCCATACAAGAAATGGCAAAACGCAGACAGTTCATAGATGGCTGGAGTGTCATCCAAATCTGGACTGACACATCCAGCTGATCATGACATAGCCCCCTTCCTAAGGGGCGGCTTCCAGACGCCTCTAGGCTTAGGAGCCGGCGAGCACGTCCTCCAGGGCGGGGCAGACGGTGGATAATCCCACCTGGGCGAACCAGGCAATGAAGATATTCTCCTGAGCCGACCAGACAGTTTGTACGCCCTCCAGGGCGGATCCGACGGTGGAGAGGACCACCTAGGCCGTAGATATGCTCTCCCGAGCCGATCAAACAGTTTATGCACCTTCCAGGGTGGAGCAGACGACTGTAAAGCCCTCTGAGATAATCCAGACAACGACCTGCCTGTCCATCTGGACCAACCAGACAGCAAAGCCGCTCTCCAAGGCGGGGCAGACGGTGGAGTAACCCTCCCGGACTTCTCAAACGACGAGGACGACCTCCTGGGCCGAACAGGCCGCGACAGCGCCCCTCTAGGTTGACCGGACAATGATCGTGCCCACAGAGAACGAACAGACTGTTCAACGGCCTCCATGGCCGATTCACGGCTTGGTGAAGGTTCCATGACCCCAGCGAGTGACACAGCGTGAAGTAGTTTCACCTGTGCCACCCCAATGGACCGACCCGGAGAGTGTGCAGCCACCAGCGGGGACCCCAGAGAATCTACGACCGGAGTCGACTTCTCTGGGGTTAGTGCAGCCACTGACGGGACCTCCGGTACATTAACGTCGCTCAAGGGTTCGGGTGGCTGGGGCCACAGTAAATCTGAAACGTCACATGGCTCAGGTGGATCGGGCCACGGGACGTCGATTTCAACAGGCACTGAAGGTTCGGGCCATGGCAACTCGGGGCTAGGACCCGAAAGAGGCAAACTAGATGCTGTGAAGTCCTCCCACGGTGCTTCCGCCAAATAATCCGGTACCGACTGGGTGTCTAACGGCTCCTTGAGCCGTGATACGGAGCTAGGACCCATCAACTGCGGTCTAGACACCGCGAGAGGCGGCAACAGGTCTCCTGGCGGTGTAACCGGGGTAGACAGGGCGCTACACGGTCCCTCACACCGTGCTAAGGGACTGAGACCCGTTACCGATTGGCTAGACTCTGTGAGGGCCTTCTGCAGCTCTCCTGGCTGCGTTACCGGGACCGACTGAGTAACACACGGCTCCTCATACCGTGTAACGTGAGTGGGACCCGTTATTTGCGGGCTTGAAACTGTGAGGAACTTCTGCAGCTCTCCTGGCTGCGTTACCGGGACCGACTGAGTAACACACGGCTCCTCATACCGTGTAACGGGAGTGGGACCCGTTATTTGTGGTCTTGAAACTGTGAGGACCTTCTGCAGCTCTCCTGGCTGCGTTACCGGGACCGACTGGACAACACACAACCCCTCTCGCTGTGATGTGATGTTGGAACCTATCGCTAGGACAGGTGACAGCTCCTCCAGCTGTAAAACCCGAACCAACTGAGCAGAAAACAGCACTCCTGGCTGTATAACCGGGACCGACTGAGCCTTAAACAGCATCTTAGGCTGTAAAACCGGGACCAACTGGGCTCTACATGGCTCGCTAGACCGTGAAACGGGACTAGGAGCCGTTATTTGCGGGTTAGAGACCGCAGGAACTGAAGACACCGGCACAGAATGGATTAACCACGGCCCCTGTCGCCGTGAAATAAGGTTACAACCCCTTATTTGCGGGTCCTGAACCGCCGAAATGAATGACCGCTCACCTGGCTGAGAAACCGGCACTGATGGGGTTAAACTCGGCTCTCCCGGTTGCGAAACCAATACCTGCTGGATTGCACACGGCCCCTGTCGCCATGAAACGGGACTGAAACCCGTTTTTTGCGGTTCTGAGACCGCAGGAGACCCTCTTGGCATTCCATAATCCTCGCGAGTGTAGAGAGGATGAGAAACAGTGGGGGTTTTTGACGGCGCTGACGTCCGCACTGGTGGGTTGACGTCCGCCACTTCGTAAGCCAGTCTAAAAATAGCGTCAATCTTGCACCATTCGTTGGGCAGGTTGCTCGTTGACCGCTGATGTTGTTGACTATAATCCTCCTCAACCGGACCCACAGTAAGCTCAGATCCACGGATCAGAAGCACAGCATCTAGGAACTCGACCAGAGACCAATCCGGATCCTCCTCCAGCTCCTCATCGACCTCGCACAGTACTTCCGGGTCGAGCCCCATGAGGAAACAGTCCTTTAGTTCGTTGTCACTAGCGCGAACAAGATGACAAAGACTGATGAAATCCTTGACATAATCCTCTAGCCGACGTCCCCGCTGAAACACCCCGCACAGACGCCGCAACACAACCTCGCCACAGTCCATGTCACCCGGGAAACTCTCGCTGGATTCTATAGGGCTGATCATTCTGTCACGAATGACGAGAGGTAAGGCAGTTGAATCCATTTGCTGAGAGTTTATTGCATAAGACAGAGACATAGACATAATCCACTAGGCAATGGTCAGGACCGGTAATCAGCAGTGTCAGAGATAGGCTAGAGAACAAACCAGAATACAGGCGTGAGGTCACTCGATGAGCGTACAGTGTCCCGAGGAGTAGGGCAGACGAAGAAGTCAGTAAACAGGCATAGTCGGCAACGGGAAATCCAGCATAAATACAAAGACAGGGAAACACGGAAAACGCTTACAAGAGAGGTGAAACACCCACACACAATGATCAGCGGGGAATACAGGGAATTCTGGGATATTTATACAGGAGGTAATGACACTAAGGGGGCGGAGAACATATGAGTAACTATGGAAACACATGAGATGGGAGGAGAACACATCAGTAACCATGACAACACATGAGGTGGGTGGAGACGAGAGTTCACAGGTGATTAGTCCATACAAGAAATGGCAAAACGCAGACAGTTCATAGATGGCTGGAGTGTCATCCAAATCTGGACTGACACATCCAGCTGATCATGACAAAAGCCCTGACAGTTCAAGTTAATTTATATGGACAGAAAATGTTTTTATTAGACACAAACTGCCTGCGATTTCTGAGTGGAGTCTGAAGTTAATCTTTATTAATATTTAATGTATTTGACGCAAACTTCTGGAGATCGCTGGGAAGTATAATGCAACCATAACAAAAAGAAAAAAAAAAGTTTATTTTTGACACCAAAGCCCTGCCAGTTCAAGTTATTTTATATGGACAGAAAATGTTTTTATTAGACACAAACTGCCTAAATTGCTGAGTGGAGTCTGAAGTTAATGTTTATTAATATTTAATGTATTTGAGGCGAACTCCTGGAGATCGCTGGCAAGAATAATGTAAAAAAAAAAAAGTATATTTTTGACACCAAGGCACTGACGAGTTCAAATTATTTTATAGCGGACGAAGCATTTTTGTGGAGCACGAGCACGCGACTTCTGAATTTGGAGTCACAGAGTAATGTTTATTAATATTTAATGTATTTGACGCCAACTCCTGGAGATCGCTGGCAAGTATAATGTAACCTTACCAAAGTATATATTTTTTTGACACCAAAGCCCTGACAGTTTTTTCAAGTTATTTTAAATGGACAGAAAATGTTTTTATTTGACACTTTTTTTTTTTATTTTTTTTTTTTTATTAGATTTTTTTTTTTTTATTAGAATATGCAAGATGTACATAAATTGGGATCTCAAACAGGGATAAATAAACCAACAAAACAAACAAACAAACAGAGAAAAAAAAAACAGACAGGCAATACAAAATCAATGGTTCAGGAACTGTCAGATGTGTGCATTTGTGTGTGTGTGTGTGTGTGTGTGTGTTTGCATATAAAGATAACTGGGTGGATATGTCACAGTACATGAAGCACACAGAAACAATAGATGACAATATAGTAATGATAATAAGATAACCGGAGGATAAATCAGAACAGTAGTAATAGTAATGATAACAAAATTATTAGTAATAATATTAATGATAGTAATGAGGAGGTGAGGGGGGGTTTTTGGGAATCAGGAAGAGGACTAACAATAATAATAATAAAAATAATAATAATCATTATTATTAGAAGAGAGGGAAAGAGCAGGAAGAAGAAGAAAGAAAAAAAAAAAAAGGAGAGAGAGAGAAAGAGAAAAAAGAAAGAGGAACAAACAGTAGAAAAAGATGTCTAAGAAGATGAAGGGAAGAGAAAAGAAATAGAGACAAGACGCAGAGGAAAGTAATAATAATAATAATAATAATAACAATAACAATAATAATAATAATAATAATAATAATAATAATAATAATAATAAAGTACAAACAAAAACAAAATAACAATATTAATATTAATAATAATCATCATCAAAATAACAACAATAATAATAACAACAATAATAATAATTATCATCACTATTACCATTATCACCATAGTGATAATAAGACTGAAAGAGGTAAAACAACACCAATAATTATGTGAGTATATGAGGAGGAGGTGGAAGTTATATAATCAGCCTTGAAATGCAGTGTGTGTCAGTTGCTTTGTGATGCATTAAAAAGGTATGACGTTCGGCACGGATCAGTCCAGTGTAATGCCCAGGCTGCCATGCCCACGTCTCCCTTACCCTGTGAATGAAGCCTTTTTTTTTTTTTTTTTTCCTTCGTTACTTCCCACCTCTCTCCTAATTTTTTTTTTCTCCTTTTTCTCCTTTTCCTTTTTTTCCCTTTCCTTTTTCTTTTTTTTTCCTCTTTCAATCTGTTTATTTATTTATTTATTTATTATTATTATTATTTTTTTTTCCTTCTCTCTTTTCTCCCCTTCTCCTCCCCTTCCTTTCTCCTTCTCTTTCCTCCTCTTCCCTTCATCCAATCCGTTTTTTTCCTTCTTTTTTCTTTTTCTCCCTCACAGGAATTTCCAGTTTACTTTGTCAAATGCTTTTTCCGCATCAAGGGTGACTATGATAGATTTGTTTTTGTTTATTGATGAGTGGTGAATTAGGTTTATGAGTCTGCGTGTGTTGTTTGATGCTTGTCTACCTTTAATGAAACCGGTTTGATCTGGATGGATTATAGTTGGCATGATTTTTTCTATTCTATGGGAGAGAGCTTTAGCCATTATTTTAGTGTCTACGTTAATTAGTGAGATTGGGCGATAGCTTGACGGTAATGTTGGATCTTTATTGGGTTTGAGGAGGAGTGCAATTGTGGCTGTGTTCATGGTGTCTGGGAGTTTTGATTTTTGTTTTGATTCGCATATCAGCCGGATGAAAAGTGGTGATAAAATAGACCAAAGAGAGTTTGTAGAACTCAGCAGGGAAACCATCAGGACCTGGTAATTTATTGTTGGGCATGAGTTTAAGAGCATTAGAAAGTTATTGTTCTGATAAAGGTAATTCTAGAGTATCTATTTGCTGTTTGTTAAGTTGAGGTAAGTTGATATTGCCAAGAAAAAGATTTAGCACACAGCTATTTCAAGGCCCTCTTCATCCACCTTGGCCCTGGACTTCTGTGATATTTCTCTGCCTGCTGTAAATGTTGCAGGCCCACAGACATCATGACCTGTCCTCTGAAAGTAGAGGCAATGCATTACATGTAATCCCAAGACAATTTCAAAATAAACAAGGGTTTTAGAGTTGAACAAATCCTTACACTAATCATCTGGCTTCTAATTTGTTCAACAAAGGCAGATACTTTGGCATCTTGTGCAATGAACGGTCCATCAAAAAGAGATGGTTCATCTGTCCTGTTAAATAAGAAGATTTAATTGATCTCTGAAGTGACTGCCACTAAAGAGAAACAACAAAAACAGAAAAACACAACAACTACAACTGACTTCAGTACAGCCTTAGATGCAATCTATCTCTCTATATATACAGTATATATACAGTATATATATATATATATATATATATATAAAAGATTTCACTGACCCTTTGGACTTCTTGTTTTCTATTACCATCTGCAGATATAGCCAGCATGTCTGGTGTGCATGCTGGGCATTTAAAGGGTTCCGTCAGGCACAGTTCTTCTTTCTTAAAATTGCAGAAGGCAAACTCTCGAAAGACTCTATGGAAGGTATCACCACAAATACGACTCGCCTAAAAAAAAAAAAGAGGGATGGTAATATTTTTTAAGTCAGAAATTCAGAAATGATCCGAATGAAAAAATCCTCACCCGACCAGTGGAAAGTGATCGATGTTCAAGCATTTTGAGAAATGCTTGTTGGGATAAAGCTGGGCTAGCCAATTTCATCTGCTCAAATGATGTGAACACATCAAACTTGAACAGCATTTGGTAGCTGGTGGTTGCTGGCCAGTATTTATATTCAAGCAAGTCACTAATCCCAGGAGTCCACTTGCAAGAACAAAATGGACAGCATATACTAGGCAGGCACAGGTTGTATGAACCTTAAAATAAACATGTGGTTACTATTTGACCAGTATATGTACAGCAAAAGACAAAAAAATAACAGTAAGCCAATATTAAGCATGATTTTATATACCGTTGATAGTCACCAAGACAGTCTGCTTTCCTGGGATAACTGTGAAAGCTTGGCTTGGACCACAGGAGCAAATTTGCATTGGTGGAGGAATAGGAAGCATACACACTGCAGATTTCAGAAAGTAATATCAGTAAACTGCAGACAAGAACTTAAGTTGTACCATTGTGCATATAGTGGACATTATGAAAACATGGTGAGATCCTAAAAATTCTTCTAAATTCTTTGAACACACCTTGTTTGTGGAGTTGATACTGGCCACTCTCATCAATCACCACCAAGGATGTTGGTGGAATAGGCTTGAAAAAAAACATCAATAATGGCTTCTCTGTCATGGAACACATGCTTTCTGTGGATCTCAGAGTCACATGTCGAACAAAAAAACTGACACCCTGATGGAACACACTCTAGACACCGGACAACAGCGTCAACAGCTTTGCACTGTTGACAGCAATGCTGGGTTACAGTCTCTGCAGCCAGCATGCAATTTAAGATCTCTGGAAATGCAGCCCTAAATTTTTTTTCAGATGTGATCTGTCTTTTGGTCCATACAGACATAGTGGGTGCCCCTTCTATTTCATCTGATGCAGACACATTAACAGAATTTAGTAGGTTCTTCAGTCTCTGAAGACATTGATCTGAAAAAATAAATAAATAAATAAATAACAATTAGAGTAATAATAAAACTACAGTAGAATTAATGCATTTTAATAAAGCAAATTATGTGACATTTTTCATTTTAAATGTGAAGGCTGAAATTATTTAGACTGTAAATTTATAGTTACCAAGACTTGGGACCTCTTGTGGACTCGGGACCTCTTGTGGACTCGGGACCTCTTGTGGACTCTCCTCAACTTCTGCGTGCTCCCTTGTGCCAGCGGGTTTAACTGCAAACACAAAATGTAATGATACAGAAAACATAACTGCTGACCAAAAGCATACACACTTGTAAACAAGACTGTATATTTTACTAACCAGATCGATTCTTCTTATTAACACGTGGTATGATGTTCCCATGCTGGTCTCTATTCCTCCAGGAAACATTGCAGTCTTGAGTTCCCTTTTGTTTTCTTTTTTTTTGTAGTCTAACATTAAAAACAAAATGAATTTTTTGGGGAGGCCTGAGCAGAACCCCAATTTTTGAAAAAATGTAAGTAAATGGCATGATAGACAAATATGTGAAAAATTTTACTTTTTGGGCTTCCAACTCATCTGCCACGTTTTTTGCTGCCTCCAGCCATTCTTTAAACTGTCTGAATGACTCTGATGCCATCTGAAGATTTTGATGAATTAATAAAGTCAAAAGTACAAACAAATACAAAAGGGAGAGAGAGAAAAACAGGAAAGAGAAAGAGAGAGAAGTAGGAGGAGGGAAGAAATTGGCTCTTAAAAGAACCGTTTTATTTTTATAATATTTCAGTGATGAAATAGATGGGCACAAAAACCTGAAAAACAAAAAGATGGGATTGGATTAGTTGTACCAACCCTGCATTTAATTTGTTTCTGAAATGATCACATGGGTCAAAGTAAAACACAAACTCTCAGAGCGCACCAAACAGAACAACCAGAGTGGGCACAGACTGGTCCCTGACTGGCAAATACAGCACTTTAATGTTTTTAATAATTATTTAAAGCGTTATATCCCCAATTTAAAGTGGAATTAATAGTTTTAATGTACTGAAATTTTAAAAACTGTAATTTTGATTAAGTTATGTAGATAATATTCTTATAATGGTGACCCTACCTTAAAGCTAAAGATTTTTTTTTAAATCATTATTATTATTTAATTTTCATTATTATTTTACAGTTACATATGTAAGATGAAAATATTACAGAAAGTTTTGTTCAGGTCAGAGAATGTAATTTATCAGACAATTTACAGGTCATAATTTAATTGCTATTTGCCATTCATCCATTAGTTGAGATTAGTCACTAGATTAGGCATTAGTCTTTTCTAAACTTTTATTATTATTTTGGGATGGATTGCCTCCTAATTAATTCCGTCTATTTATACATTAACCGGACAAATTAGGGAAGGGTTATCCGGTCTATAGTTAATTGAGAAGGATATTACGTTATAAAGTGCAAGAACTACCGAACTTTACCTAGCTGGAATGTTTTCATGCGAGCGAGCAGCACATGATTCTAGCGATTAAGCACAGTGTGCATGCACACACTAAATTTCATGTAAATCATTCATGCAAACGTTTCCTATTTTAATTGGTCCATTTGAAAGTAGACATTTCACTGTATAGGTATATTTTTCTTGTGTCTAAAGCAAGTATACACGGAGTTTCCAAGTGACGCGCTCAAGTTCACAGAGACAGACGGCAGAAAGCGCGTCCTTTTTGCTTTAATTAGTTTACAAAAGCGCAACGTTTCCTTGTTTTTGTGAGTGCAGACAAATAAACGTTGAGTCTTTACAAATTCGAAAGATGCCTATCACTCTTATCTGTATGACCAAAAATGACGGTATTTTAAGAGCAAGTGACCGCACCGGCGCCTCTGTCATGCAGCACCGCGCTACTATTCGGCTTCCACACTCGCACTGACACTTCAATAGCGCACATTTTTCTAGGTTTTTCTACATATTTCTACACACATCTTTCAGATGAAAAGCCATATGGTCGATGAATGATAGGTGAGCGTTTGGATGTCCTGCTGTATTACCAGTCGTTAACGATTTGTCCGTCATGAACTCACTTGCTTAACCAGCCACACCAAAGCATACAGAAGCAGAGCATAAAGAGACAGGTCAACTAGAATTAAGTTCGAAATTACAATATATCGTTTATAGTTTATTTATATAAAAGGTATATTTGTGTATAAAGTTGGGTTTCATAACGTTACGATTCCCGGTCCCGCCCACTCCCGCTGACATTTTTTTCCTATTCAGTCCCGTGAATATTAGTGATTTTTTTTCCCATCCCGTGACCCGCGGGATTCCCGAAAAAATGTCAGCCTCTAGGTTTGACTGAAAAATGTTTTGTTACCTGACATCGCCATATGTTTTCGTGATCTCACACATCCAGTCTGCCCCTTCTTCTGTGTTCACATTCCAGCTTCTGTTCTCCGTTGACATCTCACAGTTCAAATTAGTTTACAATAAAAAATTAACAGTCACAGAATCAGGAACTGAGCGACCGAGTAATCTTGCAGATCAGTAGCACCAACCTGGTATCACGCCAAGACGTGACATAATCACGTTGGTCCACTTTGGAAAACGTGTAGCTGTCACGGTTTAACTTCCTCAGACGTGAAACTTACACGTTTTGTGTTAACATGTTTCGTGGAGAAATACCCGGATGTTGACACGCAATAGCCGTAAAAATCTTAAAAGCCACGACTTATTTTGTTTCTTATTAGACCGATAGAATGGAATATTGCTGTACTGACGATCAGGAAGCAAGTCCACGTTAAGAAAGGAGACAAACGTGCCCTACACTTTTTATTATTATTTTCAAGGTGAAAATTATTAATTTGCCCTGATCCACGCGGAAAAAAATCGTGTAAGTGTCACGTTTTAATGAAGTAAAACCTTACTGTCATATGAGTCAAACATGCAACCAGAGGCTTGATTTCGTTTCTTTTCTTGCTTTCCCAGCTGCTTGACACCTCGCTAAAAACAATGTATTAAATCGATGTTAAATCATGTTAACCACAACCTTTTAATTACGCAACCTAGTTCCGTTGCTTAGCAACTATAGGAAACAATTACAATAAGTTCAGTACCACCTTAGTGCTTACAGATTAGGAGACATTAGTATGTGTTTACTGCATTTGTAATGTTATACTTTTAATTCAGAGAAGAAAAATGTTGCTGTGTTGAGTAAAATACATTAGTAGCGCAAACTGCTCCAAACGTGAGAACTACACGATTTAAAATACCCGGATGTAAGTGATTACGTGACGTCACCACAGTTTGCTAAAGTTTAATTTAAAGAACGGGGGGAAACACGGAATAACTATTTCACAGAATTAATACCCTCAAATTTGAAACTTGCATGTTTTTCCAGCTGTGGAAGTTCAGGGAAAATACCCGTTAATGCCCGTTAACCATGACATTAAACACTGCCCCTTGTGGCCACGACTTCCTCTTCTTCGAACCTCGTCAAGCAGGTAAGACGTGTTGACATTAATCTGTACAACAATGTAATTATATATTTTAGTTAAATCATAACATGTTTAGTAGCATCGTGAGGTTGTCTATGCTGTTTGGCGTATCCTTGTATGATGTTGCATTAATATTGATACATGCATACATACATTAATAATAATAATAAAACAAAATAATAAAATATATATAGTGCCTAGTAGCCAGGCTGGTATTCGCATTGCTTAGCTTGCTAAGTGCTATTGACATGGAGCAGTTCTATGCTCCTGCCAAATTCCAGCTTTGTTTTGAAATTAAAGTACAAATAAGTAAAGGGTAATTGTAACATAGTTACGTATCCAGAGTCAGACAGTATTGGAAAGCTATAAACGTTTTATGTTGACCTTACTGTATATCAGTAACCTTAGGTTAAGAGCAACGTTGGTTATTAGGATTCACCAAGAATACATGGCCCATTCAATGTTAATATGAAAATTGGTGAATACAAGCCTAATACATGATTAATAATGCTTAATGCAGGCCTTATTAGGCTCTAATACAGACACATATTAGTTATGTGTTGCTAACATTTATTCTCTAAACTAAAGTGTTACCTTAATTTCATCAGACAGTTAAACTTAAATATTTTATCAGTTAATCATTTAAAACATTTCAATGTATTTGATTAGAGCTCTTGTTTAAAACGGATCAATTCTGGGTGCATCAAATACGGTTTTATAATTGGCTATATGATTGGCACATGACCGTTGTATTGCTATTTTCGCTAACTGTCCCTTCTAACAGGCTGAACAGTAGGCCCTGACCATAATATACAAGTATAAAGTAGGCTATAAACTCATCATCAAATAGGATGGTAATAGACTAACTTTGCTGTAAGGGCACTGCCATACTTAATTTAACCAGTAGTTGATTGTCTAGTGTTCTCATTCCATATTTTTACCCTCATCCTGCAGCCCCCTGGGACATCATGCCCTGATGTTAGCCTGATGTTAGTGTCTAACCAGCCAAAGACCAGAAAAATTAGGAAACTTTTATATCATTTTATTGTATTATTAATGTGAAACCCATGTTTCTAATGTTTCTTTCCAAAAAGATATGCCAGGACCAGGATCAACAACAAAGAAATGTGTGTCTTGTTCTGTGTCACTCAATGTGGCATGCAAGACTTGCAAGAACTGCAAATCAGTGCAGCCCCACAAGCTGCGGTTAAAAAAAAAATTGGAAAAATTTGATTGTAAATCAAAAACATGGGCCCAGGCCCAGAAAAAAAAATAAAACGTCATCGCACCTAATGGATGAAGCTTCTTTGTTGGTATGTTATAGACTGCATTTACTTTTACCTTTTGGCTTGCATGCATAAGTAATGAAACACTTGTATTTTTAGTTTTAGGTTTACACTGATTTGACTGTAGCTTATTATAATTAAGTAAAGATCTTCTAAATGAATAATCACTGTGAAAACTTCTACTTGCTGATCGCAAAATTCTAAATTCTTCAGCGAAATGGCTCTTTAGCAAATGTTACAGTGTAGGGCCTGAATACGTATGCAAGCAGCAATATGTCATAATGATAGTATACAAAAAACTTGCTTTTACTGACTCTGAAATGTCGTAGAGCATAAATGTTTGGAAATAATGCATATTTTGCTTTACTCTTGTTGGAAGCTGGAAAGGTTTCAGGCCCTTGGCTCCAGGGCGGTGTTATTTATATCCCGCCCTGGAATCAAAACATGGACCAATGAGGTGCTTCTGCCCAGGTGTGAGGTAACTGAGGCTGCATCGGCCTGTCTTAAAAGAATGGAGGCACTGTTTGAATTCGTTGTTCAAGGTATTGTTGTATGTTAAAGTAAAACAAGACATAAGTGGATAAATAGTTTATTTTTTGGTGAAATAGCAGTAATGCCATATTGAAATCAATTAAACACTTTAATTATATGGTGTTATTGAAATATTATTTTGTTTGACTTCTGTTAATACTAGGTTGGATCCAATCAGGGATAGCAGCAGCAGAGATCCCACAGCCTACTGTGGACAACTCACTGGCCACATCAGGTAATATGCTTAGGTGTTGCATAGTTGCATAATGTACTGATATTCCACCAGATGTACTGAATTTCACTCTAGACAGTTTGTAATTTTACAATTTGTACTACTGTTTGCTGAGCACTGTGTTGTTTTCAGGTCATTATAGATTTGACTGCTTCATAGTTTCATCCTGTCTTAGTGCTGATTACTATACATCATTGATGTTATGCTTTTTTCCCAGCTAACATTCTCCAAATATTCAGTGTTGGTTATGGGAACATAAAAAATGTCCAGTTTTCTGGACATTAGAGGGACATTTTTAAAAGATATGATGTTCTTTCAACTCTCAAACGTTCTTTCAACTTAATTTTGATTTAAAACTCAACATTCTAGGAACGTTGATTTGTAACATTCCAACAGCATAAAAATATCCAGTTGCCTTAATGTCAGTAGAATGTTATTTAAGGTTTTGTATGATGTTCCTGAAACATGCATTCAATCATTCAAACACCTGCTTTGAACAAGCACTGAAAGAAAGAGAAATAAGAACACAAATTTCAGCCACAGCCTTAGAAGAACTGAAGATAAAAGACATTAAATCTCTCAAGATCTGATTAAACAACTCCACAAATAGCATTACCAGCTTCACTTACAGTATTACTAACCAGATTGACTTTATTTCTGCCAGATGTCTACAGCAGTTCTTATTGAGAATTGACAGGTTTAGATGTTGATGTGTCTTATGGAAAATGTTAAGTTTGAGGTCACCATCCTGGAGATCTGTGTTTGCTTTAGTTGGGCTCTTGACCCTTGGCTTTTGTTGAGTTGCTTCTTTTGCAGTAATTGCAGGTGTTTTCAAAAAACGTTAGGTAACATTTACTAACATTAAGGCGTGAGACACTGCAGGTGAATAGGGTAAATAAATAATAGTTATCACCTTACTTACCCAGTTGATTGATTATATTGATAATTGCAAACATTTTTTTGCATTACAAGTTTTCTAAAATCTTTTAGGTTTTAATATGCAAATGATACATTATTTAAAGAAGTATGCGCTAATTTGCATACATTTCTAGTACAAAAATTTAAACACTGGATGAAGTCAGTTTCAAAATTCTTGTTTAATTTTTTTTGACATATTAGAGTCAAATGTTTTTACAGGGGGAATTTTGGGTATATCATTTTGTCACTCCATAATTTATAAAATACTTAAAACAGGCAGAAAACAATATATTTTCAAAATTTTTAGGAGAATAGAATGTTGTATAAAATCAAGCAAATTATATATGAACAAATCCCTCTGTAAAAACCTTAAGGATATAGAAAGAAATAAAAATGTAAAGTTTGGTGTGTGTAAGAAAACAGCCTTTAAAAATGTGTAATGTAATTGAAATCTATTGAAACAAATAGATAAAGTGCTATAAAATAAACACTTAACAGTGTCTTCTGGATGTTTTCTTTCCACTAGTCTGAAAAAACACTTTATGAAAAACCAAAAAGCAGAATCTTAAAATTGAGAGGTACATAAAAAAAAGTGGTTTTGCCTGCATTGTCTTCCCTTAAGGAAACATGGACATCTTTATGTTGTTGGAATGTTACAAATCAACGTTCCTAGAATGTTGAATTTTAAATCAAAATTAAGTTGAAAGAACATTTGAGGAACATCATACCTTTTTAAAACGTTCCCCTAACTGACATTTTTTATGTTCCCAGAACCAACTCTGAATATTTGGAGAATGTTCTTATGACAAAATTTACTTCATAAACTTTATATTTCTTTTATAGTTTTATATTCTTGGTGTTGTTTGTTACACTTAAGCTTAAGCTTCATTGACTAACTATATGTTTTTAGTTCACACCGTCTTTCATTGTTTCTTACATCATCATCCCCTACTCTTGCCATTCCTACCTCTCCAGCCTCTACTATTGCCATTCCTACCTCTTCAGCCTCTACTCTTGCCATTGCTACCCCTCCAGCCTCTACTCTTGCCATTTCCTACCCCTCCAGCCTACTCTTGCCATTTGCTACCCCTCCAGCCTCTACTCTTGCCATTTCCTACCCCTCCAGCCTCTACTCCTTGCCATTCCATTTCCTACCCCTCCAGCCTCTACTCTTGCCATTCCCTACCTCTCCAGCCTCTACTCTTGCCATTCCTACCTCTCCAGCCCCTACTCTTGCCATCCCTAATCCTGGAGGAAACAAGCGGAAGAAGAAGAATGGTGGGTGTATATATATATATAAAATATATATGTTTTATATTTTTATATAATAGTTTTATATTCTTGTTGTTCTGTTTGTTACACTTAAGCTTAAGCTTCATTGGCTAACTATATGTTTTTATTTCACACTGTCTTTCATTGTTTCATACATCATCAGCCCCTACTCATCCCATTGCTACCCCTCCGGCTTCTACTCTTGTCATTGCTACCCTTCCAGCCCCTACTGTCGCCATTCCACCCCTCCAGCCCCTACTCTTGCGCCATCCCTGGAGGAAACAAAGCGGAAGAAAAAGAAGAATGGTGGGTGTATATATATTTTTAAATATGCTAATTTATTTTTTGAGTCCAAGAATCTAATGATTGTTTTGCTTTGGAAATGAATGTACATTTCACCAAAAACAAATTGTGTATTTCAGATTGCTCCCACAGCACCCAGGACGTATACAAGGGCGATGTTTTGAAGGAACGAGTCAGAGAGGTTGGTCAAGCATTGCAGTAGAACATTAAAGAATGGATGTTATTGCAGAGTTAGCACTGAACTTATTAACATGTATCACTTATCTACATTGCACATGATATAATATGATATGATATGATATGATGACATTTTACATTTGTGGTTATTGTACATAGTATAGTTATTGTATGCAGACCAATATCGTATACTGTGTGTGGACAACTTAACCCATTTAATCCCTCCAGTCAGTATAGTGATCTGTAAAAAGTTTTCATTTATAAAGCTCTAAAAACCTTACTGACTGATGTTTTAGTGCACTTCTTACAAATATGGAAAAAATAAAGGGTCTTAATTAAATATGTGCAGTTTTACATGATTTGTGCAAATTGTCACATGACCAGAGGAGTTTATTTCCTTTGTGCACCTTGAGAAGATGATAAGTGCATCAAAGCTCCAAAATGAAAGGATAGTAAAGTATGTTAACATAAAGATATGACAAAGATTTTTGGTAAACATTATCTTTAAGGTTTATGGAATAATATATGAATTCACATATATTCAGTTTTGTTGAGTGTGGTCATAGAATGAGTAAATGATGTTGATGGTCAAAATAGTGACCGGTGGGATAAGTCAGCATACCCGTTTAATCCCAAATTTTTCCCAGACATGAAAATATCCAAATGAGGTGTCATTAGTAACCCTTTGAAATAATCAATAATTATTTTTTTGGAAAAGTGTGTGAAAAATTGTGTTTTATAGTCACAATTGTGAGCAAGGGGATAATGTGTGTACTGAATTAACATATTTCTGCAGTCATAAAAATTTTCATATATCTTAGCCCAGCTATTTTAAACAGTTTGATCACATTGCAGGGTTACTGTTAAGAATTAAAAAAAATTGCAACATTTTAGTGTCATTTTCACTAACAACTGCAATTGAATTTATATTGTATACTTAACAGTGTCCAAAATAAAAAGACTTATTTATAAAAGTGTCTTGATAGATATTGCATGTGTAAACCTGCTTAACTATTTTAAAGTGTAAACCTACAGATTATGAATTATAGATTGTTACTTACAGTTATCAGGGTTTTTTAAATGCTTTTGCTTCGTCATTAGGGGGTATTGTGTGTACATTGATGAGGGGGAAATTTTAAATCAAACTATTTTAACATGTGGCTGCAACAAAACAAAAATTGCAAAAATAGTAAAGGGGTCTGAGTTCCTGAATGCACTGTACAGTATGTCTACCTTCTTTCAGTTTGTGTAAGTGGTAGTAAAGACAACAATCAAACTAAGTTTATATTCTGCTTTTTCTTTAGGGAAGGAAGGAATACCTTCTGAAATGGCACCCTTGCAGTTTATGGTATGTATGGAAATCTTCCTTCCTCTTAAACTCCTTTATGTTTTCAGTGCTGTTTGTTTGTCTGTATGGAGGATTACACAAAAACTACCTGCCTGATTCTTATGAAAGGTGTACCAAGGATATACCCATGACTTTTTAGAACGGATCCGTCACTAGGCACAGCTTCAAATTTTTCAAAATTGTGCGACACAGCATTTGGCCTTAGCAGAGGTCTGCACTCTTTGAGTGCCCCTTTAGGTGTGCAATTATAAATATAATATAAAAAGTCACATGCCAGCAAAAAATGCCATTCAGTTGAGTGCCTACACTCTTAAAAATAAAAGTGCTTCACAATGCCATAGAAGAACTTTTTTGTCTAAATGGTTCTATGAAGAACCTTTATCATCTGAAAAAACTTTCTGTTTCACAAAAGGTTATTTGTGACAAAAGGTTCTTCAGATTATAAAAAAGTAAGAAAAAGATGGTTCTTTAAAGAACCTTTGACTGAATGGTTCTTTGTAGAGCAAAAATGGTTCTTATATGGCTGTGAAAACATTTTAAAGCACCTTTTTTTTAAGATTGTACTTGTTCACAGGTTATACATAAACTTAAAAATCATGAACCTGTTTAAGTATGGTGGCAGTAATTCTTCCTCAGGCTGATTTGGGAGGTTTATCTGTGATGATGCTGTCACTGTGAGCACTGAGCAACACCCTCACTCTTCAACATGCGCTGTCCAAAGGCCACGTGTGTGGTGGTGGCTGCCTAACGAATGCATTGCCAGGGCATGCCTTCAAAGCGATCAGGATGAAAGAAAGGGAGGATGGGAGTCAAATGGATTTTATTTACATTAGAAAAAAGTTAAAAATAATTATTTTCTTTTTATGGCCCAAATTCATTTCAGTAGTTAAAAACAAAAAGTGGCAAAAATGTAATATATGTATGTAAAATAATAAATAAGAATGTATTTGAACTACTAGGGAACTATAGCAATTACCAATTACACTGGTAATTGAGTCTTATTTCTCAAAGGCCCCAAGTTGTACAAAGTAGGGACTCATTAGCCAACATATATAAAATAATGTGGGTTTTACTTTATTTTGATGGTCCCTTTAAAACATGGGCTACACCAAGTTATATTGAAGAAATATTTTGGGATGATTACAAGATTATATTTCAGTTAATCTGTTTCTGCAGGGTTTGTGAAATTGCACTGTACATTGTAGAAAAGCATTAAATATTTATTCATGTGATTTACATAATGTTGGCTATTTTTGTCACCATGTAAGTGATAATGAATGGTGTCAAATGACAACACTCATTTTGTTTACTAGCTTTGTAAGTTGTTGAACTCATGAAGATAATACATATCACTTACTATATACATGCTCTCTGTTTTCATTTCAGTGGAAAAAAATGGAGAAGCACCTGGGTGGAGGAGGATTCCTTCCTTCTGTAGTGTGTGTGTGAGACTGTGTGAGTGTGTGTAGTTATTAATAAACAGTTGTCAACAGTACAATGCCAAATGTCTTAGTTGGCCTCACTCTTTTAGAATGCTCTTTCATATACACACAACACGTTCTGTCAACATTATCTGCGATGGAGGATTCATCACACATTAAAGCTGATATTGTTTTTGGGTACCAGTACTGTTGTCAAATAACAAATAAAAGTCCTTGTTGCAACAGAGTTCTTGTGTTTATGCTGTTTTTTTCAGTCACCTTCATCATAGGAATATAATCCCCCAGGCTCCGAAGCTGCACCAGCAAATGCAGTAAACATAGCTGTCTGGAACAATGGCTTAGATTTACCTGGACTTGCAACCTGGCATGCAGAAACCATGACAACATCCATACTTCTCTTTATGATTCTTACATGTGTGTTGTACTGATATAAATATAATTTGACTCTCACCTGTTGTGTCAACTTGCATGCAACTAACATAATTTAAAACTACCATTCAGGTAGTTATTAAGTTAAGGAAAATAAACATTGTGTTCCCTCAATATAGGGGTCAAATCTCTTCAACAGAAGATAAAGTGGTAACTTTTAAAAGTGGGTAATTGTCATCTGTAGAGCTGAACATAATCACAATTAAAATGAAAATTGTTAGTTGCCACCCTGGTCATCTGCATGGAGCCCACAGCCTTTAAGGTACATCTGCATGGAGTATACACACTGTAAAATGTAATAAGTTAACTTTACTTACAAAAATTGATGTGTTACTTACAAGATAGATTGCTTTAAAAGCAATCTACTTTTTTACTTTTCTTCCCTCAAAATCAAATAACTGATTTCATGATACATTGCTGCATCAATAGAAAGAAACTTACTAATCACTATAATGGTAAGTTTATTTATTTTTTTTTAAATCAACATCAATTTATGAAGTCAGCTTAAGTGATGTTCTCTTAAATATTTCAATTGTATTGAAAGTTCAACATTCAAAATGACTTTTGGAAACTAGTGAAGCAAAGATAACTGCAGACATGGAGGAAATGAGTGAAAAGTCTATTAAGAATTGTCCCACCTCAAAAACCTTTTCATCTTCTGTTGCTATTTTGCACATTACCAACATATTATTGCACTGTTCCCTCTAACTGGTTTATTAATATTGTTGGTTCATTTGAGGTTACTGGCATATTTTACGTAAACTTTACTCAAAGCTGTAAGTAAATTGTTTTACTTGTCTTGAAAGTAGCTGTAACTTAATAAAACCTAGTAAGTATAGTTACTAAGTAAAGATAACTATATCTAAGTAAGGTAAACTATTGGATTTTACAGTGTAAGGTAGGTGACCTATTGACCTCAACGGAGTGAACTAATATATACCAATACAACAAAAGTACTTAGGCTGGGAAAACTGAATGAGATACATGGAGGCAACAGGTTAGCTACTGTGAATACAACCCCATGATACAACCACCAACCCTTAGAGCAGACTGGCAGGTATACGTGTTAGCCAGTTTTCTTTGTCACGCAGGAAGCTGATCACTCCTGCCTTAGGCCTAGTTATCATAAAAAGCTGGTTAATTGGTATGCCTACCTTAGTCTGCGCTGAGTGTGATGGTCGTAGCATGGGGTCATATTCATGGTAGCCTACTGTTGCTTCCACATGGATCAAGGAATATCAGCCCCTACTCTGGCACAACTCTCATGGGTTATTACATGACTCAGTAATGGTCATATCAGTCATTTCTACATAAATCAACGTTTGACACATGTGATGTAAGGCATTTCAATAAACATTTAGAGACCTCTACCAGGTTGTGTGTTGCCAAGAGGCGAAGCCAAAGATTGGAAAAATAACATTCCTAGGGGTCGCTACAGAGTCTGAGTGTGTCAGGTATAATTTCACATCTCTCCCTTACTTTACATCATAGTGGGTCATTATATTAAAAATGTCATTATTCTATGAGGTCTACTTGTAAGAAATGTCAACCCTAGGTCTAAGCTTAATATCGTGCCTATGAACTGCATGAATCAGACAGGCCTCAGCAGGGGTCACATATCAACAATGGAAACATATGTGATATAGACCATTAAGACACACTTATTTGTTGAATTTGAAAGTTCTTGTTATTTTGAATGCCATATTTTAAAGATGGGCAAGGCAGTCCATATTATCTGGTGTGACCAATACAAAGGCCTGTGTGACCTTTGTGCATTTCAGGGGTATTAAACCTAGGTTTAGCATTTCTAACTTACACAGAACAATGAGATTTTGAATTAAACAATTACCTATGATACAAAACAAGGGAATGAGGTGAAATCACACCTCACTCACTCATAGACCCTGTTATGCCCCCTTAGAAATCTAACTTTTCAGATTTCTGGCTCCACCTTCTGTGAACACAGAACCAGCTAGGGGTTCTGAACACCAAACAACATGGTGGTAAAATGATTGGACAATTCTACAAAAGCTAAGACATGACACATGCATAAATCATACGTAAGACAATTTTTACAGCATCTACAGATACTAAACTACTATATTCTAATTCTATTCTTAAAAAAATTGTCCCTTTTAGACTTTAACTCTATTCATTTACTGCTTGTTCTCTTTTTAAAAAGAGAACACTAGCTTTTCTAATGTTTTTCTAGTCTTTTATTTAGATTTTTTTATTTTTTTATATAATTAAAAAAAACTTGCTACATGTACTGTGTTAGACTAACAGAGACTTAGCACTTGCATATCATTGTTCTTTTGTTGATTTTGATTGCTTCCATTGTCCTCATTTGTAAGTTGCTTATACATTTTGGATATAATTTTAGTTTGGATAAAAACGTCTGCCTAATAACTTAATTTAAATGTAAATATTGACCATATTTAGGACAGAACCAGCTCTGTGACATAAGAGAATAAGAAGCAAAAAATACTACAAATTTCCACCTGTCACATCTGTATTTGGATAAGATTCAATAAGAACAGCATTACATAAGACTAATGTAATGTAATGTAGTTGCTATAATATCCATAAAGTAGTCTTGGTGTTAGTAGTCAAGTAGTCATTCAACTACTCATTGTCAGACTATGAATGTTTGAATGTGTTACAGCAGGAACAATTAGGCCTAGCATACAGAGCAGACAAAGCATAACAGCAGAAAGAACACTATAGAAAACTTTTATTTATACAGTCAGTGCCAAGTACATCAGTTTGACCAGTTACAGGGGGTGGGTGAGGACACTCTTCACTCTTCATCTGACACTGAAATAAATTTGCAAGTTGACTATTCAGGCAATGGTATGAGGGAGAAATGAGGGAGGCTATCTATTCAAATGGGTATTGTCCAAAACCACCCAAAGAAATACATCAGGCAAGCAAATGCAAAAACACATGTCAATTCACAAATTAGTCATCTTCAAAATCACTGTCCTCTGAGCTCTCATATTCAAGTCTTTTACTCTCATCCGGTATCTCCTTGGACCAGTCTTCAGGGTAAAGAGGTCCTAAAGCCAAGCTATATCTTGAGGAAACGACTTGAAACTTCTCCTCCATATCAGCAAGCTTTTCCTGAAGAAGACAGCATAGCCCACAATGCCCCTCTTCAGTTAAACTGCCTAGAAGGAAATATAAAAAAGAAAAGGGAGGCATTAATTGAAGTAATAGAACACTTGCCCCCGGTTTCACAGACAAGGCTTAAGCCTAGTCCTAGACTAAAATGTAAGTCTGAGCTGTTTCAACTGAAATAAAATTGCACTGATTGATCTTAAAATATATCAGTGCCTTTGTTTTGTCTCAAGATGCACACCAGTAATGTTTTTTTTCTAAGCATGTTTATAAAAATGACTTAAATGTCCTAATTGAACTATGGCCTAATCCTGGCTTAGTCTAAGCCCTGTCTGTGAAACTGGGCCATTAATTCTTACCCGTTTAGACCCAGACCCAGTTAAGTTAGCTGACATACATTTCTATCTCTGAACAGCAATATAACAGCATTATAAACATGACACCTCCATACACTGGCAGCAAGCAACTATTGAATCAATGCTAAAAAATTGTTGGTTTGTAAAAATATTTGATTAATATCGCTTTTTCACCCACTATTAATGTTGAAAAAATGTGGAAATTTCAACGAACCACCATTGTTGTGATCAGTATTTGCTTTAGTTGGACTCTTTGTACTTTAATGTTAGATTTTCTTTGTTACTTGTAACAATGTGCTTAGGCAATGAAAACTAAGATCCACTGAAATCAGATGGTAGTGACTAATCATTGTGAGGTTATTTAAATAATTGTTTACAAGTGTGTTGGGTTTTTATGTGTGATATTACAATGTGAGATTAAAGCAGTGGTACAGATATCATACTTCTATGAATTAACAGAAAATAATTATTTAATAGTTGAATCAATTATTGATCAAGAAACAGCGTATGAAACTTAACAATGGTGACAATCAACAAAATAAATTATGCAGAAATGCATGCTGGGCATAGTGCAAAACTCATTCATGACTGCCAGCATGCATTGCAGCTGATCTGTTTGATGATTGTTGTGGTTTGTATGATGAGTGTTGATGTCTAAATCCTTCTGTATATTGTCACAGTATCTTTGTATTTGTGATTCAGAAAATGTACATCAGCAATGAAAGGTCAACTTCAATATTTCTTAGTATTACTCCTCAAATTTATTACAGTTTGACACCCATCACAAAAAGTAATCTTTTTAAACATTTCTTTTTTAAAGCATCCAAGTGTTTACATTAAAACACTATTGTAAGCACCGAAAGAGAACTTAACAAAAGGCAAGAGTCAAGAGCCCAACTAAAACAATCACTGATCACAATAATGTTGGTTTGTTGGAAATTAAAAAAAAATTTCAACATTAATTGGGGGTGCAAAAGTGATATTAAATCAATGCCATTAACATTGACAAATCAACTATTTTTAACATTAATTCAATGATTTTTACCTGCTCTCTTGCTATCTGGGTAGTGTTATCCTTTGTTCTTACCACGGTTTCCTTCAGACATTTCTGCAATCAGCTTCCTAATGCTGTCAGCCAGCCCTCTGAGGTAGGTGCAGTGCTGTCTCATCTCCCTAAGAATTAGAATCTTCTCTTCTTGTAGCCGCATCTTTGA
The DNA here is from genome assembly GCA_012976165.1 of Labeo catla. Lineage (NCBI taxonomy): Eukaryota > Metazoa > Chordata > Actinopteri > Cypriniformes > Cyprinidae > Labeo > Labeo catla. The sequence goes on from VONZ01001880.1 coordinate 49,085, forward strand.
CATGTATGCATCGAAGATCTTCTTCTTAGTGAGGATGTTTGTGGATTCTAAAATCAAACAAATGAGCCATTCAACAGGATTGACCTGTAAGCTGAAAAACAGTTGTATACATGCCCATTAAGATGCATCATCTGTTTGCTTAATGTAATCCCTCTCCCTCACAGAAATTGTTCCATACCAGTGCTGTGAACCTCCCATGGCCATATTAGAATTTCCTCCCCACTGGCATGGCCCACCACAGAGAGTCGGCTCTCCACCATCTCCTCATTTATACCCTCCTCCTCTGGCACTTGCTCATTGTATTGTTTGATCGCTTCAAAGAGTTTTCTTTTCTCATCCCCCAATTTCCGTCGCCGCAATTGTCGAATCTTGTTGCTGTCTATAATTTCCAAACACATGACAGAAACATAAAATCCAGTCAGGAGATTTGCGAGTCATGTAAATACAATAAATAGATAAGTGAACAACATACCTGTCTGATTATAGAGGCTTGCTTTTTTTTGACAGACACCCAGACACATGTGCTCTATCGACCACTGAAGGGTATGTTGGTCACCCTGTCTGGCATCCACAGAATCTTGGGAGGAGACAGAAGCATGTAAACAGACCATCTCTTCAGAATGGGTTATTTATTTATTTCTGATACAGTATTACTGAATTGTTAGTTAGAAGGCACTTGGGACAGAGCCATTTCAGCCTGAGGCAGGTACAGGCTTAGAGACTTGATTCCACAAATTTTCCTGACAGTACATCACTAGCACTATGTCTTGTGATGCATATGCAGTTTGCTACAGTAGCTACATCACCTAAAACTTGATATCCATTGACACCGTAATGTGTAACAGAAGAAAGTAATGTTACTACAACAACACTTCCTCAACACTGTTAAGCACACTACACTCAAAAATTAGCTCTTATGCTGAACATGATTCAGTCATGGACAATGGTTCCATGTGAATGAAGCATGAAAAACCAAATACAATAATATCCATGTACAACTAACTAGAATCAGTGGTGTTAATTTAAATGAATGGTTTCAGTTTAACTTCAATTTAAATAAATGGTTTTCTTTTAAATTGACACTCAAATAATCCTACAATTAATGCTTCCTGTTTAGTCCTGTGATGCAACAAACTAGATATTACTTTTCTTTACAGATTTAATGTCCAACATAGTACAAGAGTAAAAAAAAAAATCTCTCAAAGCCCCTTTGCAAAGCATGATGGGAATTAAAAATCAATGTTCACTTGAATCAAGTGAACAGCATCAACAAAACATTTTGAGTGTATGCTGTGACTGTAAATAGCCTATTACTTTGAACGTCAATACTGTACCATCAGTGGCCCACTGTCTGACGTCATGTACCCACTGCTGCACCATGTTCTTAGGACACCGAAGTTCACGGCTCAAGTTCTCCAGCCTCTGAGATTCAACCTCAGCCTTATGGACTGCCTACAATGAAAATGCAAACAATCAATTGCCTTTGACATCTTGGACAATATTTTTTAAAAAAAAGGGTGTTACAACAGGAACTTAATTCTGTGTAATGTGGTCAATACCTTGACATATCTGTTGGACAATGCAAGATGAAGGCCATCATGTTTGCGTTTATTCCACCCAATTGCATGTACAGTCAGCATGTCATTGCGAGCTTTTTGAAAACATATTCAGTGTTACTGGGAGGACTATTCAAATTTTAAAATTTATTCAGATTAAAATAAAGATTTATCTTATGTATTTGCATATAAAGAATGACCAAAGGAATGAAAGACTACTGAAATAATAACTGAAAGAACAAGACATATTCATGAATGCAATAAAGCAGGATCACATACCAGATTTGGTCATGTACTTTGTTGTGAGGGCACAACGAGAAAGGAAACTGTTCACCATTTCCACCTCTTCCCCTGCAGTTGTGCTGGCACCCTCCTGATTCCTACCACTCCAGGCAATCTAACAAATGTGTGAAACAAAGTTATTGGTTAGGGATGCACCAATCTCAGATTGGCCAAGATATAAATGATGCATTCCCATTATTAATAATTAAATTAAATAGCAATAGTAAATAGCATAATAAAGACAATACCTCACACTTAGTTGAATGGGCCTTGGCATGCATGACTGACAGGAACGGCCTCATTTGAAGAAGAGGGCTTAGTTCAGGCATAGAAACTGAAGTCTTCTGAAGATAGGGCCAGTACTTGCATGAGATGTCAGTGCAGTAGAAATGGATGTTTGTGGCTGCCTGAAGCTCCTTCTGCAGGAACAGGGGATATGCAAATATCTCCCCCCTGTACATGTTGAGACCCTTTAGTATCACCCCATGCCTGCAAACAGCTACCTCAAGACCTTCTTCGTCAAGTTTGCTTGCTCTTCTGGCTGTCTCCCTGGCAGCAGACCACTGACTAGCTCCACAGGTGCCTTTTCCTGCAGTCCTGCATGAAAAAAAAAATTTTATAATAGACCGCAAAAACAATGCATGTACACAGCAGGGCTACAAACTCTGAAACATTACTAACACTCTTCACTTTACTCCTGATCTCTTCAACAAAAGAGGATACGTCCGCATCTTTGGCAATGAAGATTCCATCAAAGTATGGTTCCTCTGACCTTAATGCAAGCAGAAAATATGCACAGTCAGTGACAGACACTATTTGTTCAGTAGGTTTTAGGTGGTGTGAAACAACTTAAGCCACACTGTTAGACCCTACCAGGCATTTTTACAGTAATATACTGGCAACACTGTTGCTAGCTAGTTACTGTAAGTAAATCTACAAAAGCTCTTACTGCGGTTTAAATGTTGATTATTTCTGAGACACCATTAGTGTTTTAGAGATTAAGACAGATTTTAATATTAATTTTGCCTGAATGTGCGCTCTAATCATCTTTTGGAAAAGGACACTAACACAAACTGTGACCTTATGTTGGAAAAACTGTCATGAAGTTGTGTGAACCTATCAAATCAATGATGCGCCACAACATAAGTAATTTATAACTTGTAACTTGCAATATATACATAAAAGAACTGCATCAGAAGGACACACAGAGACATCAACAATCAACATATGAATCTCAACAATGGTGACAATCAACTGAAAAGCTGCATGCTGGGTGCATAGTACCAAACTCATCCATGATTGTTTGACACCACTGATGGGGTTTGTGTGTCTCAATAGCCAAGAAAGAGCTTTTACTGATATCTTTTCATTAAAGAGCTGCATTCACTTTACAAGATATATCTTTAAATATATTTTCTGTAACATTATTATTATTGAAACTAACCGCTTTCTGATGTAACTTCTATCAACAGAAGAGTATAAAGCTACATTTTCACAACTCTCTTTTAACATAATTGCATTGACATGCATTATAAATCACTAATGCAACTACTGAAACAGAGAGAGAGAGAGAATTAAAATGCAAAAGACAACCAAGGCTCAAGAGTCCAACTAAAACATCACTATAATGGTGATTTAAAACATAATCAAACCACTGTGAACTAGAGCTAAACCACTGTTAATTCTCAATAAGATGCAATATGATGATAGAAATGATGTCTGTAATAAGTGAGGATGTTAATGGTGTTTGTGTTTAATTCTCCTCTGGTGAGATCTTGACAGATTTAATGTGTTCATCTGTTATAAGATGATGTTCATCTAAGGCTGTGTGACTTAATAGATCCTTTTAATGGTGTATCTTCAAAAAAATACATTGTAGAAATTTAATGTAAAAGACCTACAGTAACAAGCTGCAGTGTAAGCTGTGCAGTGAAGCCATGTAGTGTGCCCCTTGCATTACCCTTTAGAGTGTCGAAATCTGTACAGTTTTCTGTTGCCATCTGCAGAAACCGCAAGCATGTTGGGTGTACATGCTGGGCAGGTAAAGTGCTCCACATTTGCCATTTTCTCACACAGAAACTGGCAGAAAGTGTATTCCATGAAACTTCTCTGAAATACATCTCCATGTATTTTACCCTTCTGTAAATGTGCAAATAGTTATGAGAAAAATAAAATGAAACAGCCAATGGTATCTAATTAATGCAATCTTCATCCATACTGATCTTACCCTTCCAAACTGCTGAGTCCTCTGCTCTAACAGCCGCAAAAAGCCCTGTCTTGACAAACCCGGGGCAACGGTTTTCATCTCCTCAAATGTGCTGAACACATCAACTGAAAACAGCGTGTCAGAATTTACAGATGCTGGCCAATAACCACTTCTTATGAGGTCGCTTCTGTCAGGTGTCCATTGTGATAGACACATTCTGCACGCCAAACTGGGCAAGTACAAGTCATAACGACCTAAAAAGAATGTAACTTATCGTATGAATATCTTTTGACACATAACTGCAAAAACAAAAAATAAAGTCTAAAACCTACCTACCATTTATGCAAATCAGAATAGTTGCCCTGCCAGCAGATTCAGTAATGTTTGAAGGGCCACAGGTGCACAGCCGGTCAGGTCTCACTGTAGGCAACAGCCGAACTAAAAAGAAATTGCATTTTGAAAAGAGCTTAAAGGACTGTCTGATTGAGTTAAATGCCACAAAGACTAAGTTCACACACAAAAACTATTTCACCAAAATAATCAGAGCAGTACCTTGATTTTTCAATGTATATCTGCCATTTTCTTTCGCACAGCACATAGTTGGTGGAATGGGCCTGTAAAATCCATCGATGCAGGACTCTCTGTTATGGAGTGCCATTTTTTTGTGGCAAATTAAATCACACTCCATACACAGCCACTCTTCCGGCATGCAGTCTCTGCAACGAATGATGGCAGGAGAAGAGCACTGACTGCATTTATTTTCCTTGACCACTCTGGAGAACAATAAGCAGTCCAGGTGGTAGGGCCTTGCTTTCTGCCACTCATCTTGGGCTGCAGACTGGCGCAAGCTCCATGATGATGATGTTGAAGGACCTTCTGAAGCTTCAACAGTTGTCGCCAGAATCTCCTTCAGTTTCTGTATCTCACTGTCTGTAAGTGGGACATAAAAAAAGCTCCTCTGTGGTTCTGGAAAGACTAAATTATTGGTATACAATACAGTAAAGTAACAAACAACACTTTCACACTGTTCATTTATTTAAAATATTGACAATAAGGAGTCATCCTACCAAGTAAGTTTTGAGACAAGTTCTGTTCCGTCACCATAGGTACCTCCTCATCTGGTTCACAAGGATTCAGGACTGAAAGATATTGTGATAAAGTCTCCCGTAATTAGATTTTGCAGTTTGGTGCAAGTAAATCAAACATGGTATTCTCGCAGCATGCAGGCAAAGAAAAATAACTACTGTAATGTTACTGCATCACGCATTGATGTGATGCTGAGACAAAGTTTGTCTGGAAAAATTACTAGCAAGGGGGCACTGGCACCCTGGAATGACAACAAAAAAAAATGTGTAGGGATTGTAACAATCAATAGCAGGGATACATTTACAGATGATTCCACTTCCACTGTGATAAATACACATCCCTAAGAGACTCACTGTAAAATCAAATACAGCAGATTATTCGTGAGTTCCAGTCACTCCATGAAAATAACAAATTAAAAATATTACTTGAAGGACCTACTTCCTCTTTGCTAGCACATCATATTTATAAATGCCACAAACTAAGATGTAAAGAGTGAACACATCTGCATTAGTAGAACCATTAATGTTTATATAAACATATACATGGATGTATTTTACATATATTTAGTTTTATTTATTTATGGATGTATATTATATGTATTTTTGTTTTGTTTTTTGTTTTTTTTATTCTGCTATGTACAGTGCTCTGGCAATATGTACCTATGTATGTCATGCCAATAAAGCAATATGAATTAAATTGATTTAACCAAAGAAGACACAGACCAACCTAGCCTGGCTCCACCCACACCCATTCAAAATACAGGATACGGGCTAAGACCAACCTGTAGCTGAAGAACGCATACGCGTTTCTCCGCTTCTGCTCTTTCTTTTCAGCAGTGGACGCCCTTCACAGTCTCTCTCAATCCACCGAAATTTACTCTTGCGGTTAGAGGATGTTTTTTTCTCATCTTGCTTTTCCTTGCATGACAGAAAGTCAACATTATATGTAAACACAACACCCAACACAACATCAGTGGGTTTTCTCCCATTTTACTTACTGTATGAATCCCATTTATTTGCAAAATGAGCAGACTGCTGTATAACTAAATATACTCACTTTCATTTGAGCTAGAAGCAGATCTGCATGAAACATAGCATCCTCTGCTGCACCGATGTCCAGCTCAGCCATTTCAATTGCTAATTGATAAAACTCTGTTGGAAAAATAAGACATTGACTGAGTGACCAAAGAACACCATGAAAAGTTTTTTACAAGCAATTGGTAAATTTTCAAAACTCTTAGTACTAATATCACAACAGCCCATCTCATCAAAGTGCACTTTTTTCAAACATTTAAGCATTTTTAATTGTGTTAGCACAATACACACAATTACAAAATATACTTTTCACTACACAAAAAGTGTTTCATCTAAATAAATGTTTCATTCACAGTAACTGCCTTTCATTAATCTATTACTATCAAACCTTTCATTTGCATCTCTTTAGAGACTGCCACATTACAATAACTACACTATAACTGGTATAGTGATACCATTTACTGTATTGGGAGCAAACTCTTCTAGCATGAAACCTCATGGCAATTTCATAACTTTATAACACCTCTTGATAACGCACCGAATGCTATTGGGAAAAAAAAATGCATTTTATGCCTATAATGTAATTTAGGTAAGTTAGTGTAAGTGTATTTTTAATGTGGCATCTGTAGCCTGAGTAACTGTAATTGTTTCAGCAACAAGGGTGATTTGAAACATACATATGCATTGTTTGCTACTGAATGAAATTATTGTTAAAAGTACTAAATTGAAATAAGATCATATTGTTGTGTTTCTGTTATTAAACCAAATGTTTTCAAACAATGATTATGTCAAATGAAAATATATACAACTAGAATGAAAGCATGAGATCAGGTGTTGAAAGAATGACTAGCTGGGTTACAAGTGTGATTAGTTTGGATTTTTGTACCAAGAGTTTAGAAAATGTACACCTTTCATGTACCAGGGTGTACCAAAGTGAAAAAAAAACTGTAAAGAAGGCAAATGGCAATATCTCTTATATAATTACATTGTTGTACAGATTAATGTCAACACGTCTTACCTGCTTGACGAGGTTCGAAGAAGAGGAAGTCGTGGCCACAAGGGGCAGTGTTTAATGTCATGGTTAACGGGCATTAACGGGTATTTTCCCTGAACTTCCACAGCTGGAAAAACATGCAAGTTTCAAATTTGAGGGTATTAATTCTGTGAAATAGTTATTCCGTGTTTCCCCCGTTCTTTAAATTAAACTTTAGCAAACTGTGGTGACGTCACGTAATCACTTACATCCGGGTATTTTAAATCGTGTAGTTCTCACGTTTGGAGCAGTTTGCGCTACTAATGTATTTTACTCAACACAGCAACATTTTTCTTCTCTGAATTAAAAGTATAACATTACAAATGCAGTAAACACATACTAATGTCTCCTAATCTGTAAGCACTAAGGTGGTACTGAACTTATTGTAATTGTTTCCTATAGTTGCTAAGCAACGGAACTAGGTTGCGTAATTAAAAGGTTGTGGTTAACATGATTTAACATCGATTTAATACATTGTTTTTAGCGAGGTGTCAAGCAGCTGGGAAAGCAAGAAAAGAAACGAAATCAAGCCTCTGGTTGCATGTTTGACTCATATGACAGTAAGGTTTTACTTCATTAAAACGTGACACTTACACGATTTTTTTCCGCGTGGATCAGGGCAAATTAATAATTTTCACCTTGAAAATAATAATAAAAAGTGTAGGGCACGTTTGTCTCCTTTCTTAACGTGGACTTGTATGCTTCCTGATCGTCAGTACAGCAATATTCCATTCTATCGGTCTAATAAGAAACAAAATAAGTCGTGGCTTTTAAGATTTTTACGGCTATTGCGTGTCAACATCCGGGTATTTCTCCACGAAACATGTTAACACAAAACGTGTAAGTTTCACGTCTGAGGAGGTTAAACCGTGACAGCTACACGTTTTCCAAAGTGGACCAACGTGATTATGCACACACATCACCAAACTGATTAGTATATTTTCAAACTGCACTAGTAAAAGGCGCGCGACGCTGTCATTGGCCAGCTTTCTTGATGAAAGCAACCAGGTAAAACAACCAATAGAAATTGTTTCAGAGTGGTAACGGAAAATAAACTGTTAAATAAAAACCTGGTGGTGTTTAGAGGTGTTTTGATCAAAATATCGTAAAATGCTAATAAATATTAATAATCATAATCATTCAAAAGGCAGATATTTCTTGTTAAAGACATGACATTTATTCAACATATTGATCTGTTAATTATCTTTTTTTTTTTGTTTGTTTGGTTATTTAAAAAAAAATGTTAAAAACAATTTGAATGATTTTAGCATTATACATTATCAATTTGTGTCAACGTTAAAACAGCAGCTGACATTATTTCAAACATATTTCAACTCTGTGCCGACTAGACTGAAGTCTGTACTGTTGGTACAAAAAGAAAACTGAACACAAAACACAATATGCTAACTGAATGAAACAGCACTTTATTCTGAACCCCTGTATCATATGCTGCAAATATGATTTCTGGATATACATTGGATTTTTCCCATCAGAAACATAAATGTCCATTCTGTCTTTCTTCAAACAGCTGTTCTTCTACTAATCTCAAAGCCACTATAATTCCATTATTTTGATAGATAATTATCCTTCTGTAACCCATTCTTCATATTGCACAGTGACCATTTTCTGGATATTTTGAACCATTTGTATAGATTTTGAAATAATTATATGGAGATAAGCATGTGCTTTGCAGGCCAGTGGCGATGGCACTTTGGGTTTAACTTGATTTGTATATTCCAGGGCTCTTCAATTCCTGACTCATGAACTCTTCAACAGTCCTGAAAACTAAATGTACTGCTGAGTTTGGTTCTGTCTCTAACCAAACAGACTAAACAAGCTAATTACAGTGTTCAAAATCATTTGTGAATTAGAGTCAGGTGTGTTTAATTAGTGTTGAAACTAAAGTCTGCTGTACACTGGCCCTCCAGGACTGGAGTTGAGGACCAAAAGCCTATTGACCTTATGTAGCTGCATTGCTTTTTAGTGCTACATTTGCTGTCTTCTGGTTGTATTTCCACGGTGTTCTAACAGATTTATGCATGAACCTCTTGTTTTAAAATCTTCCTGGTCTACTGACATTTGTTAAGACATTTGCTTTAAACATTACAGTGTTTAAGATAATGTTTGTTAACTCTACAATACATAAATCCACTTTACCAGCTAAATTACTTTTTTTAAATTACTTAAAATTTAAATTACTAAAGACAGAAATTATGGAGATAAAATAATGCCTTAAAGATTTGCATGTGAAGAGTACGTGTTGTGCAAGTGTACATAAGACTGTAAGCGTAAATTAAATTTGCATGCGCAAGAGAAGCTTTGTAAAAGTGTAAATCGCGTTTCAAGCATAAGAAAAAAAAGATTTGCAGCATTTTACTGTTACTCGTAAGTGTAATTCATGTATTGTGAAACTGCAGCTTCATGCTTTCGCAAAATAAATATGATCTGCATTCTTCAGACTTCCATTTCTCCGCGCTTACACTTTTGGCACGTTCTTTTCGCTAAAATACGGTCAAAAGCACTGCAAGCCTGTGAACAGTGATTTGCACACGAAAACAACAGTTTAAAGATCTGCAAAACAGATTGACTGCGTAGGACCAATCTGTATGTGTAAAAAACAAACTGTTGCAAATGTCTAAATGACTTCTTGTGTATGTAGGACACAAAGTTGCCGAAATAATCCGATATGCAGCTCCGTCTTTCTTTTATCTGCGCTTACACTTTTGGCACGATTCTCTCACTCACTGAGTTTTGCAAGCGTGAGGGGGAGGGCGGGTCCACCACCTTTTTGTAGCCAATCAAATGAGACTCTCGCGGACTCCATTTACTCTTATCTGATTGGTTCAATAAACACATCACACGCCAAAACATTTGACTTGTAATTTACAATCCTCTAAAAATGGTTTAGATAAAAAAAAGATTAAAAAATAGGGATGCGATACCACTTTTTCAGTACTACGCCGATACCGATACGTTACTTTGGTACTTACCGATTCAGTACGATACCGATACTTTAAAATTTACAGGTAGATTTGTAAAATATAGGGTACAGAAAACTAAAAGAGATATGTATAATGTTAGTTGGTCAACTTTGTTTATCAAATAGATACAGTCAAACCAAAAATGTATTTAGAACCCATTATCATAAACTGTGTCCTGCACCCACTAGTAAACAAAATAAATAAATAAAATAATAAAAATAATATATATCAAAAATTGTCAAAAGATGGTGTATATCTGCTGTCTAAATAATTTTGGGTTGACTATATCCCTAATTATTTTTACACTTAATTATGCCCATTAAAATGTGTTTTGTTACTTTAACTGTTTTTGTTTTTTTTTCTCTTGCTCTATGGTTCATAATCTTCAATTTAATAGCATTAAGCTGCTCCACTGCAGCGCCTCAGTACTGTAATCACAAACCACTCATTATGAATCTCCTAACTCTGATATTTTCAGAATTATAAGTCACGTTTTTTATCTGAAATATGCTGCTATTTGGGCTACAATCAAAGCGACTCAAATAATGGAGAATCACTCATGAAGCAAGCAAAACATCGCATCGCATTTCACACAGGCTGCTATAGTTTCACTTTCACCGGACATTCGTGTATGCTTAAGGTTGAAAAAAAAAAAAAACGATGTTTATAGCGAATGCCCATATATATATATATATATATATATATATATTGTTATATCTACGAATTTGTTTTAATCCAAAAGATGCGTGTGCTAAATATGCGAATATCAATGAAGATCACGCAACAGCGCGCGCTTTCTCTCTCGCTCCCTCTCTCTCTCTATACCGTTAAATAACTTGTGCATTGATTTACTTAAATTGTTTTTGACATATCATACCGAACTACAAACTTTCCAGTGATGTCAAGGCGGGATATTAACTCGACAAGCCCGCACATCTTGGCCGCCGCGCGCTCAATCCAATCTGCGTGCTCTGCCTATCAGCTGACGCGCACCAGTTATACAAGCTTAATACTGAATGTTTAACATTATTTTACTTACATACACATACTTCGTAGACATCTGTATACTCTAATGACTCCATTCTGCTGTCTGTCGTTTTGTTGTCGGTGCTTCTTTGCCTGCATACGCACTTGTCACATGATGTGGTATCGGCGTTTGGTATCGGGGCATTTTAACGAGTACGAGTACGAGTACAGGAGCTCAGTATCGGGCCCGATACCCGATACCAGTATCGGTATCGGTGCATCCCTAAAAAAAAAGAACATGGCATTTATATTATGCCTATATTTTCGTGCTGTCATTATCTTGCTACTTATGTTTTAATTGTAACTATATTGCTAGGCAGCGCCTTTTACTCACTGAATTAGCAGTTGAGATTAAAAAATTAAATCCAAATTAGTAAAAGAAGGCGATTTCTGGATGCTGAAGAGCACAGAAGCACTAAATGCCATTAGTCTGAGTCAGCATCTGACGGCTCATCTGACTGTGATCTTATATTTAGATGTTTCTTTATGAAAACAGTGGCATAATACACTGAAATAAAATGTTTTTAGGCGTATAAAAACGGTAGTCGTGCTTGGGTAAAATTTACCCGCTGGAGGTTTTTAGGTGTACAGCGACCCCTAGCGGTGGTAGTGTTAAACATGACCTAGTATCTGCACTAGCAGCATAATTTGTAACTTATAATAACATGCATAATTTCACCTGTCTACTGATTAGGGACGACTCAAATTTATTAACTAAAATTTGGTTCAATATAGTGAATATGATATATATATATATATATATATATATATATATATTTATTTATTTTTTCACTTTAACATGTTATAATTTAAGGGGATTTTACAATTTTTTTTCAAAATCTTCAAAAATGTCAAAGTATATACAATTGAGTGTTAAATACAATAAACAGAGACATGGTCTGGAAAATCGTCAAATTCAGATTTATGTAGCTTTATTGTTATAGTAAAAAGGTTTTATCAAAAGTACAGCACTCTGATACTATTGTTGAGCACTGTCACATATCATTTTGTAATGTTTAACATCAGCTATATATTAGGCTATATTATATGATATATGCATTTCAATGTAAAGCCAAACCAATCCAATAATGTTAACACCAGTTAACAATTGAGGATGAACACATGAGACTCTAGCCTAATGGTGCACAACTTATAAAGTATCATGTTTTATTAAGTTGTTGTTTATTTATTTATTTTAATGTATGTCTACATTAAAAGTACCATTCCACCGGCAGCGAGAACTAAATGAAGATAAATGTTTTGGCGTGTGATGTGTTTATTGAACCAATCAGATAAGAGTAAATGGAGTCCGCGAGAGTCTCATTTGATTGGCTACAAAAAGGTGGTGGACCCGCCCTCCCCCTCACGCTTGCAAAACTCAGTGAGTGAGAGAATCGTGCCAAAAGTGTAAGCGCAGATAAAAGAAAGACGGAGCTGTACATATCGGATTATTTCGGCAACTTTGTGTCCTACATACACAAGAAGTCATTTAGACATTTGCAACAGTTTGTTTTTTACACATACAGATTGGTCCTACGCAGTCAATCTGTTTTGCAGATCTTTAAACTGTTGTTTTCGTGTGCAAATCACTGTTCACAGGCTTGCAGTGCTTTTGACCGTATTTTAGCGAAAAGAACGTGCCAAAAGTGTAAGCGCGGAGAAATGGAAGTCAGAAGAATGCAAATTGTATTTATTTTGCGAAAGCATGATGCTGCAGTTTCACAACACATGAATTACACTTACGAGTAACAGTAAAATGCTGCAAATCTTTTTTTCTTACGCTTGAAACGCGATTGACACTTTTACAAAGCTTCTCTTGCGCATGCAAATTTAATTTACTCTTACAGGCTTATGTACACTTGCACAACACGTACTCTTCACGTGCAAATCTTTAAGGCATTATTTTAGCTCCATACGCGACCGACTGTATTGACGCGCTCATACGATGTGCAGGGGCGCCAAGTCCGTTAACGCGCGAACATTTTATGAACTTGTCACAGTCCTCACCTATTAAAGTTACGGTGTTTGCGTACCCAATCTGTCTGTGTGATCGAGCTCAAGCCAAACAGTGACAACAGCGCCTACTAGAGTCACAGAATACGATGGTCACAGAATTTGGTGTAACACCGACATTGCAGGAACATAGTACTATGGAACGTCGAACGTTACGTGTCTTAAAAAAAACTAAGTCACGGGACAAACAAGTAATTACATTTAAGTGTAATTTAAGTAAAGGAGGTCCCTCGTTCCGATTGGGCACTGCGCAAATTCATATTAATGATTGTGACCACTGTTAATTTTGTAATGAGCTCCAGGAAAAAAAGACATCAGCCAATGCGAAACCGAAAGTGTTCAAAAATAAACAGAAATCAACAGAAATTACCGCACATTAGTAACAAAAACTGAAAGACTTTGAAAATCTCCTTCATGTTGGTGTATATTCCAACAAAATCTGACTTCAAAATTATTAAAAGTCGTTGCGTTTGTTTCTGAACCACACCCAATCGTCGACTGAGGGCGACGATTTTCAACAAAACTCGTTAAAGACCAACACAGAGATTTTTATACCGACTGAGACTGGCTAATACACACAACGGTATATTGTCTATTAAAGAATTAACAGTTTACTTTTTCAAATCTTAAGGACTGTCGTGAAACGCCTAACTATAGAGGAAACGCCATTCTTCTTCTTCTTCTTCTTCTTCTTGTGAAGCGTTTATGGCGGTTGGCAAACCAACTGATAGGTGCTTTACCGCCACCTGCTGGACTGGAGTGTGGAACACCAGTTTGGCAGAAAAACTAAAACCAAAAAAAAAACAAAAAAACTTTATATTCTTTTAAACAGACCCATCTCTTTCAGGAATGTGATTAACTGTGCATATATTTTCTTAGGTGCTGCTCCAAGTATATTTTCCAAATGAAAGTTTAATTTATATTTTTTTACATGCATCTCTTAATAATTTCCTTTCATTTTCATATCCATGACATTCCATTATCACATGCTGTACAGATTCAAGTTGATTACAGTGTATACACAACTTTACAAACTATCAGATGCAACTACTACAATGTTTTTATTCCTTTGTTCTGTCCACTGTAAACCTAATATTATGGCTACCAGTTCTACTGTATACACTGAGAGATGATCTGTTGTTCTCTTTTTAACAATTTCCTCACATTGTGGGATGTACACTGCAGCACCTGGGTGTCCATTTTCAGTTTTCTTTGAACCATCTGTGTTAGGCGTTAGGCATTAGCTTCATTTTCATTTTATTTATTTTTTTTGTAATTGCAAGTCAATTAATGGCATTGTAAACATCCAAGGGGGAATATCTGAGTATGGGACAGTAGGACAATATTGAATGTAGAGTGAAGACATGCTATCATTGTTTTTATATTTCCTATCCATCAAAAACTCCTGAAATTTGATTTATGTTCCTAACACTCCTGTACTATGTTCTTTGCAGGGTGTAACTCATTGTGTCCTTGTAGGTTAACCCAATATGAAAGCATGTGTTGTAGTTTTCTAATACTCAGTGGCATCTCCCCAGTTTTTACCTGTATTGCCGCAACCAGAGATGTTTTAAAAGCTCCACTGAATATTCTAAGAGCTTGAGCTTGTTCTGTGTCTAAATACTTTTGGTTAGTTTCAGCTGCTGACAAAAGCACTAGGGAAGACCTAGTTCCTCCCCAATCTAATCCTGACAGACAACACAAGGTATTGCTAATTTTCTTACATTTTGATCTTATTTTATCAATTTGTTGTCTCCAAGTCAGTTTTTCATCAAAGAGAACTCCAAGAAATCGAATGATCCTATCTTGTTCAAGTTCATGGCCGTATAAGTTCAGGGAAATTTTCTTGCTTAGAAAAACAAATGACCTGAGATTTAGTTTTTGATATTATAAAACCCCATTTATGTGACCATTGTTCCACTACCAAAATTGCTTTCTGCATTTTCTTTTGCATATATTCCACATTTCTACCTCTAACCCAAAGTGCCCCATCATCCGCATGTAATGATTTTCCTATACTATGATCAATTTTTTTCAAAATGTCATTAATCATTATATTAAAAAGTAATGGACTACATACACCTTGCGGTGTACCTTTTTCTACAAAATCCATACTTTAATATTCTTTACCAACTCTTCTACCAAATAAAAGGTCTAACACCCAATACATCCTACCCCCTACACCTAAATTATTTAATTTAATAAGGAGTCCTTCTTTCCACAACATATGGTATGCTTTTTCAATATCAAAGAAAACAGCTAATACACTTTCTTTGTTTGTCTGAGCTTTCCTAATCTCTGATTCAAGGTAGCATCCATAGTATTTACGGAAACCACTTTGATATGTTGAGAGCAAGTTTTTACTTTGTAAGATAAATGTAAGTCGATCCGTTACCATCCTTTCCATTGTTTTCCCTAACTGAGAAGTTAAGGCTATTGGTCTATAATTTGAAGGATCAGATGAATCTTTCCCAGGCTTTAAAATTGGCACAATTAGCGACTGCTTCCATGCTGATGGAATTTTCCCTGTTTCCATACTATATTAGTTTTAATACTTAATACTATAACAGTTTTAATACTACATTAAGCATATTATCTTCCTTATGAGCTAACTTGTATAACAGATATTATCTTTTCCCGGAGACGTTTTCCTTGAACTTAAAATAGCTTTCTTTAATTCAAACATATTAAAAGGTAAATCATAATCATTTCCTGTCATAGTTCTTTTATCAGTTATATTACGATTTAACGCGATTGTATTAATCCTATCTTGTTTATCTGCGTCTGATAAATTTTCAGAGCTTTGTATCTTTACTAGCACCTGCGCCAACATCTCTGCCTTTTCTATGTTACTAATTGCCATTTTCCCATTTTGTCATTACACTGGTATTTCATATTTTCTTTTTATACCACCCTTTCTTTTAATGATTCCCCATATATCTGATAATTGAGCCTCTCTACCGATAGTATTGCAGTAATTCTTCCAATATACTCGTTTTTCTGTTCTTATGCTTTTCCGAATTATTGCTTTTGCTCTTATATACTCTATTAATGTATCCAATGAATGTTATAATGATGTTTTTTAATTGTCTAAATGCCTTACTACAGTTTTCATTCCACCAAGGAACACTCTTTCTCCTTTGACCCTCTACACTTTTTGGAATTGTTTCCTCTGCTGACTGTATAATTATTGACACCAGCTTTTCATTGAACTCATTCACCTCAGTTATATGTTTTCTAAAAAGCTCTTCATATTCATATATTGAAACTTGTTCCAGTCTGCTTTATTAAAATTCCATTTTGATATTTTCTTTAACTCATCTTGATATACTTATATTCCAACTTTAATCATTATTGGATAATGATCACTACCAATTAAAGTCTTATTAAGTCAACTACACTTTCTTTAGTTTGAGAACTGTTATATCTGGTTCCTCTTCCATCATTTATACACACTAATCTTTTCTCATCTATGAATTCTTCTATACTTTCACCATTTCTATCTGTGCAATTACTACCCCAAAATGTACTATGTGCATTAAAATCAACACACCATATAATTTTACCCTGTGTTAGTCCACCAACATCACTCATCTTATCATAATCTAGCCTTTCACTTGGATTATAATAATTAATAATTCTAATATCCTCTTGCCCTGCCCAAATCTTCACTATTAATGACTCTTGCTCTTTTGCTATATTAATTACATTATATTTAATTGCATTCTGCAAGAAAATTGCTACAGCACCACCTGTTCTGTCTTTCCTATCATTCGTTATGTCATTATCCCCATAACCCTAGCCCTAGATCTAAGTGGACACACTAATAATTTGTTAGCCTGATTGCTCTCTAACGTTAGCTACGTTACTTACCTTGAAAGTTATGGATTAGAGATGCGAGGACCCAGCAAACATGCCCGTTTGGGGCCCGCGTGGGCCCACTGTGGGCAAAAAATCTAACCCGCACGGGCAGCCCGCTGTGGGCCCCGATAGCGGCGTGAAATGCGGGGCACGTGTGGGCCCCACACTATGGGGCCTGTGTGGGGCCCGAGTGGGACAGCCCAAAAGTGTGGGTTAAGTGGGGATAGTGTGGGGATGCTGCGGGCTGGGTGTGGGCAGTGTGGGGATGCTGTGGGCTGGGTGTGAGCTGTAGGGATGGGGATGCTGTGGGCTGGGTGTGTGTGGGATAGTGGGGATGCTGTGGGCTGTGGCCACTGTGGGATAGTGTGGGGATGCTGTGGGCTGGGTGTGGCCACTGTGGGGTGTAGCCACTGTGGGGAGTGTGGGGATGCTGTGGGCTGGGTGTGGGCAGTGTGGGGATAGTGTGGGGATGCTGTGGGCTGGATGTGGCACTGTGGGGAAAATGTGGGGATGCTGTGGGCTGGGTGTGAGCACTGTGGGGAAAATGTGGGCATGCTGTAGGCTGGGTGGGGGCACCTGTGAATGGCCATTGTGGCCTTAACAAATAACAAAATTAGTTTGCTTTTACTTTGTACCTGCAAAATGCCACAATATTACTATTAATGCATATGCAGAATAACGGCACGCTGAAAGTAGAAGTAATAAATTAAGAGTCATAAATTTCGAATAATTTCATTTATTCACAGCCACGTAAAAACCAGAAAACACTACTGTTATAAACTTTAGGGTCGGTAAGATGTGTAAGTGTTTTTGAAAGAACTCTCTTATGCTTAACAAAACTACATTTCTTATCATCAGCAGTCATGAAAACTGTTGTGCTGCTTTATATTTTTGAGGAAACCATGATATATTTTTTTCAGGATCCTTTAAATAATGCTTTTAAAAGAACAGCATTTATTTAAAAAGTAGGATTTTTGTTCAACAATGTAAAAAATTGTAAAAATTTAACGCATCCTTGCTGAATAAAAACAATTTCTTAAACATTTAAAATGTAAAAATTTATTTCTTAGATTTAAAAAAATAATAATAATAAAATACTGACCCCAAACTACTGAACAGTGGAATGTATTAAATTATTTTATAGGACAGCACAATGATCAATTATTACTAAATCAGAATGTTAAGTAGATTATAAATCAGTTCCCTAAGGGGCAACAGTAGAACTCTGCCTGATCGCTGTTCTTCTGCTCCTTCCACCATCCCAAGTGTCTTATACTGCGGAGGTATTTTAATAGATGTTTCCATTTCAGATGCTGTGACCAGCCTACTTTTTGCTCCATCAACTAAGTGAGAAAGAAAAGAACAATTAAAATATAAATATATATATAAAACCCCCTAAATAATACAACATTGTCTCAGTGTTTTTTGTCAATACTATGAAAGTCAATGGCATCCAATGTTGTTTTCGTTGTACAGACAAAAACAGCTGAAATGTTCTTCTAAATCTCTCTTTCTTTCTTTTTTGTTTGTTTTAAACAACAACAGAGTGAGTAAATGATGACAGAACTTTAATTTTTGAAGGAAGGTGCACTGTAAGAAATTACTAATGACTTTAACTTGATGCATGAATGTGCAGCTTTAAATAAACTTAAATGCACTTACATTACAAAAGATGCAGCAACCTGGTGGGGCTCTTTGTTTAGCTGAAGTTGACAAGCCAAAGGGAAAAAAAAACAGAGAGAGAAAAAAATTTACCAATGTCTATCAGTTATAAACAGATACATTAATGATATGTAACGAGATTTTATAAGCGTGTAGCCGAGGTATTGTATTGTGCTATATATAAATCCCTGTTTGTGTTGCTATTTAAGACTTTAAAACAAAGATTAGCTCTTTCTTGCTCGGTTATTATTAATTCATCGCGTAAACACCAACGGAAAACGACAATAATCCAAATGAACACCAAAATGGACGTAAACTAACTTAATTCAGTGAATTTAAGTGCAATTTTGAAGGATATATTACCTCAGAGATTAACGTTACCTCAGAAAACGGCTTTTCGACCATTATGACCGTTCGTCGTTTAAACAAGTGACGCACTTGTAATCAAATTTACCACTAAAACGGGTGTAATTTAATTCCTATTTATTAATTCACAACCATTTTGACGAATTTTAATAGAAAATTCAGAAATGAACCAAGAAATTTAAAATCTCAAATCTGACTGAGTTGAGTCTGGGCGGTACCAGTAGAAGTCTGAATGAGCGCTCATTAACGATGCAGAGTTCCAGCACTTCCAGTTCTCATTGGCTACAATTAATCACGTGCTGAAGAGCTGACGCGCCATTTAACGTATTATATCATTAAATATTTATTTTTCCTTTAAGAAATATTAAATAAATGATTACGTCCCTAATCAATACCAGCAGTAACAATGAATAAATTAACAAATCAATGATCTGATTAGTCACATGATTTAATTGTCTTAAATACATTAATTCAGACTTCAAACTTTATCTGAATGTCACCTTTTCTGTCACAACTTTTCGAACAGGCAAACAGACACACACACACAAAGTATTTAAAACAGGTTCATATTTTAGAAAATGTAGTTAATATTACGTCATTATTGATTTATCTCATCCTCCCGCGACCCATCCAGAAATAATCAGAATGCATTTTTTTATTACCGGACCCACCCGACCTGCAGATATAACCGCCATCCGCGCATCACTATTATGGATAAACTCTTTGTGGAAAAATTTATATCCTTTTTCCAGTTTGTTCCTCTTTGTGACGGAGTTTTCCTCCATGATTTTTGTCACGTCAGCAAAGGTGATCTTTGGCGGAAGTTGTGTATGTAACGGGTCCCGTACACGGAACTCGTTGACAGATTAAAAATGTCTGAATTATCAGGAGAAACAAAAACACATTGAAACTTCAGTGTCTTTCCGCAGGCGCAGCTTAGTAGCGTCTCTTTATTAACATTCATATCATACCAAAAGCATCCTCACAAATCATGTTTCATGTAATTTAACAAACAGTTTTGTTCCCTTCTTTTGTATAGTTCTTTTACAACAATATAGTCTTCAAATACTTATACACTCTGTACACTTTTATATACCACATATAATCATTATACCTGCTGTATTTTTATCAGTATGATACAGAAATACACTTTAAATTCTTTCAGTAAGACGTCTTTCTCATGTTTCTCTGTAAATACCTCCATATATAACCATTTTACCATTAAACTACTAAACTCAGTTGATATAATCATGCGTCTGTTATTTGTATCATTTAAATTGTAACGGTTTCATTTGACACCAATTACCAATGTTACTCTCATAAACTATATACATTACTCTAACACATATTGATTTACGTTTTCTAAGTCATTTTCTGTCCAATTATCACGTACTGAGATAAATAGATATTATTTATTTGCGAGACAGTTGTAACAAACGTAACTCAGGCCAACTGTCATTTTACCGGTTCTTTCATCTAAATGACTCTACTCAATTTACTACCGTAAACAAGCTATTCGCTTTCAAACACATAGGAAATGTGTACTCGCATGTCTTTACATTCATGATAACAAACATATTCACTTTTTATGAAACATACCTGAATTATCAGGAGAAACAAAAACACATTAAAACTTCAGTGTCTTTCCGCAGGCGCAGCTTAGTAGCGTCTGAAGTAAACACAACGCGCATCGCCATGGCAACCCACAGCGCGTGCTTTCTCCAATGCTAACGATATTTTGTTTCAGACACAGATGTTAGTAGTGATAATTAATAAATGACTTTTCACAGTATATATATATAAATAAATAAATATATACATTAATAACAAAACAACCATTACTATTGTGAATACACAATGGTGTATCACACACTTCCCAACAAAGAAAAGATGGCTCCTGCCAGCATATTCTTTCACCATAACACCTCTTTTATCTTTAATTTTCTAGTACCCTATTGTCATAGGAGGTACCCAAAATGGAAATGTGACTTGTGGCGAAAGGAGGGAATAAGGTGTACTAATGTAAGGTGTAATGTGGTAAGGTGTAGTTTGGTAGGATGGTAACCCCCAATGTGGTGTCTGACTCATCTCGTAAGTCTCTAAACTATTTACTGTCGGGTATGATGGATTTGCTGGCTGACCTAGCATTTCATAAGTTAACCTAGGTGTGGGTCTTCTGTCACGTGTGGATCTTCGGACTTGGCTTGTTTGATCAGTTTCCTCTGAACTCAAGGTAGGTATTTTGAGAAACTCTTGCTTAGGTGTATCATCTTCATCTATCTGACGACATTCTCCCCCAACGTGTTCCTCTTCTTTTTCAGATTGTCCTGCCAGTGTTTCTGCCAATGTTACTTGTCTTTCACAGGTAAGTTCATTCTCAACAGGAAGATTACAGGTAAGTCTCTCGTTTTCTGTAGGTTCTTCTCCCCGAATCTCTGTCCGTTTTCGTGGTCTTTCTCTTTCAGGTTGTTCACAGGATTGTAGTCGCAAACGATCACAGGTATGTGTCTTGTTCTCTCTAGGTTGTGGTCTCAGGGTCTTTGTCCACTGTCTTTGCCTTTCTCTTTCAGGTTGCATATGGTATCGTCGTCGTGGAGGATCACAGGTAAGTTTCTGCGTTGGTTGGTTAATAGTAAGTCTTTGGTTGTTCTCTCGGGTGTCTCGTATCCTTTGCCAATAGTAGTTCTCGTCACCCTGCTCATCACTATCAGACTCACAGGGTGATCCTGTCTCATTTTGCTGTCTTGTTTGTTTTTCCTTGGTTCTCTGTTTAGATGTTTCTTCTGGGATCTCTACTGGTAAGTAATTAACCTGGTGCAGCAGATTCCTGTGCAGAACTCTTGATTTTGAGCTGTCCATCTCTGCGACCACTCGGTAGATTGGTCCATCATTTATTTGCTCCTTGACAACGTACACAGTTTGCTCCCAATATGATCTCAATTTTCCTGGTCCACCTCTTTCATTTAGGTTTCTCACGAGTACTCTGTCACCAGGCTGAAGAACAACTCCTCTGGACTTCCTATCATAGTACAATTTTCCTCTGGCACTTGAGTTCTTACTGTTCTCTGACGCGATTCTGTAAGCTTCTGCCATTCGTGTTGCCCACTGTTTAGCATATCCTCTTGGATCGTTACTTTTCTCTCCGTTAGTCACTTTGAACACAAGATCAATGGGTAATCGTGGATGTCGTCCATACAGTAGGTAAAACGGTGAGTATCCTGTCGCTTCATGTCGTGTGCAATTGTATGCATGCACAATCTGTGGTAAATGTTCCTTCCATTTTTCCTTTTCCTTCTCTGCCAGTGTTCTCATCATCTGGAGTAATGTTCTGTTAAACCTCTCAGCAGGATTGCCCTGAGGGTGATATGGAGAAGTTCTTGAATGGCTCATTCCTGACAATTGGCGCAAGGTTTTGAAGAGGTCATTCTCAAATTCTCGACCCTGGTCATGATGTAGTTTAGTTGGGAATCCAAACCGGGGAATGAAGTCATTGAAGATTCTTTCTGCTGCTGTTCTTCCAGACTTATTTTTAGTCGCATATGCCTGAGCAAATCTTGTAAAATGATCCACCAGGACTAGTATATATTCATAACCCCCTCTGCTACGTTCCAAATGCAGATAGTCTATTGACACTAATTCAAATGGGGAGCTAGTACTTATACTACCCATCGGAGCTCTCTCGTGTAACGCTGGCTTCTTCTGTTTGATGCAAGGACATTTTCGTGTAACATATGTCTCGATGTCTTTCTTCATGAATGGCCAAAAGAATCGGTCTCTTACAAGGTTCAGTACTCTCTCTACTCCAACATGACCCATGTCATCATGTAAGTGCTGGAATACTATCTGCTTGTACTGAGCTGGTAGGACAAATTGACGTCGTTGCTCAGTTCTTCTGTACAATAGCCCATCATCCAGGTGTAGTCTTGACCATTCGTGCATTAGTTTCTTTACAGGTCCACTGGCTCTGTGCCTCATGTCATTAGTGATGCTTGCATTGGACTCTTTCATCCTAATAATCTCACCAATAGCTGGGTCCAGTCTCTGTGCCTTCCGCAGTTCATCATGACTTAGCTTTCCTAAAACTTCACCAGCATCGCCCTCCAGTTGTTCTTCCTGAGCCTGGTTAAGAGCAGCGACCCAAGCAACATCTTTTTGTTCGACAGCCTTTGCGCCCTCCCATGTGGTTTTGACAATCTCAATAGACAACTCTTCTGTGCACGCTGTGATGTACTGGTTGATGTCCTGTGGGCACCGGGAAAGAATGTCCGCATCCACATTTACCTTCCCAGGTCTGTACTTGATATCAAACCTGAAGTCTGACAGTTCTCCAACCCATCTATACCCCACAGCGTTAAGTTTGGCAGTACTCATTATGTAGGTCAGAGGGTTGTTGTCTGTATAAACTGTGAAGTGCTGGGCATAAAATAGGTAGTCCCGAAACTTTTCACAGATTGCCCACTTCAGTGCAAGGAATTCAAGTTTCCCTGAATGGAGCCTGTAATTCCGCTCTGCCGGTGTCAGTGTCCTTGACCCATATCCGATGACTCTCATTTTGCCAGCTTGCCGTTGATAGAGTACAGCTCCAAGTCCCTTTTCTGAGGCATCTGTATGAAGTGTGAAAGGCAAGTCAAAATCAGGATACGCAAGGATAGGTGGAGTAGTCAACGCTTCAACGAGTCTGCACAGTATCGTTTGATGTTCTTCCTTCCACTCAATGGGTGTTCGTGATGGTAGTTGAACATTCTTTTTTCCATCTGCCTTAGATTTTGTTTTGATAGGCTCTGTCCCTCGTTTCACTTGCAAAAGATCATATATCGGCTTGGCAATGCGAGAGAAATCCTAAACATAAGATCTGTAGTAACTGAGAAATCCCAACATCTTCCGGATTTCTCCAACTGTGGTAGGTTTCTTTGCTTTCCAGGCTTGTACGGCGTCCAAATCTTTAGGGTCTATCCTGACTCCTTCAGCACTGACCAGTCGCCCAACATATCGTACTTCTTTTTTGAACATCTCACACTTGGTCGGTCTTAGCTTAACTCCATGTCTCTGTAAAGCTTGCAACACCTTCCGTAGTCCTTCCACATGTTCTTCAAAAGTTTTTGCGTAGCACAAGATATCGTCGAGGTACGGAATACAGCATTCATCCCGCAGGGAGTCCAGCATTTCTTCCATACTTCGCTGAAAGGCAGCAGGTGCATTAGTTAAGCCAAACGGGATTCGCACCCACTCATAAAGGCCCCAAGGAGTTATGAAAGCAGTCAGATGTCGCGATCCCTCTGCAATAAAACCTTGGTGATAAGCCTTCCCTTGATCTAAAATCGAGAACCAGCTATACCCTCCCAATGTGTCAGTGAGGTCTTGAATACGAGGCAAAGGATGCCTATCAGGAACAGTTTTCTTGTTAAGTAGTCTATAATCAACACAGAGTCGAAGTGTTCCATCCTTCTTTCTGACACAGACTACCGGTGCAGAGTAAGGGGACTTTGACTTCACAATCCAACCTCTAGCCAAAAGGTCTTGGATGTACTCTTTAACTTCTTTATGAAGTGGCTTGGGAACCGAGGAATATGCTTTCTGGACAGGAATATTGTCAATCAGGTTGATAGACATCTGCAAACTTTGGACACAACCCACGTCTTCGTCATCGTGTGCAAATGCCCCAGACTCTTCGTACAACATTCTCTTTGCCACCCTTTGTTGCTCCTCAGTCAAGTGACTTAGATCAACAGATGGATCCCAATGCTCTGTCACTGTAATCCTGTTGCTGTCAGATCCTATTTGTGTCTCTATACTGTTAACTTCCACAGGGACTGGTCCTGTTATTTGGTCAGTCTCCACAATTTTCTTAATAGACTGTATGCTACCGATTGTCATTCGTCGTGGTAAGGTAATGTCATAACTGGTATGGTTTCCTACTGGAATATAAATGAACGGCCTTTGTCTCCCACAGACTTCCAGCAATCCATCTCCAAGGTTAAGTGGTTCAAGCTGTGGGTTGTCTACATTAGGCTCGAACAAAATGGTAGGCTCTGACAAGTCAAAATCTACAGGTATTGGACATTTGACATGTGCCAGTTGACCTGAAGGAATAACGACATTCTGACAGCCAACTTTGACAATGGCCTCAGTGTCACAAGATGGTTTTTGTGTCTGTATAAAGTTTACTATCACTTCAGCCTGATCATCTCCAATCTCCATGGCTCCCGTTAGCAGGGTAGAAATTGTTGCAAGAACACTTGTACCACTCGTTTGTCCTTTTACCAACTGTTCAATGACATTAAATCCCAGGAGGGGTCGCTCAAGGGCCATTTTACCCACCAGAAAAGGAACTTGAACTGCTAATTGTGGGTCACTGTTGCCAGGAAGGTTTACTGTCGCCTCAACCCACCCATCGAATGGTAAAACGTCTCCATTAACAGCCAAGACATGAAGAGGTTTGGACCCCATTAAGTCGCTCAGAGGTCGCAAGTGCTGATCAGGTAAGTATGTTCTTTTCCAGGCTTGATCAATAATACTGACTTGAGCACCTGTGTCAAGTAGGACAGTTACCGCATAACCATTGATGTTGCACTTTAACAAACATTTGCTTCCAATTAGCTCTGCTACTCTGTTCTGTGTTGAGTTTGTCTTTCTAGAAATGTAAGAGCAGGCTGCACTGTTTGCATTGGCTTCACAAGGTCTGTTCTCTGGAGACCTTCCTCCAGTTGATGATCTCCGCTCAGCAGGTTGGTACATATTCCTTGTACCCCTTGTCCTTTTACCACATCCAATAGCCCTGTGTCCTTTTTCTCCACAGATAAAGCAATGGTTACATGAGCTGTTACCCTCCTCTATACACCTTGGACACCCGTATGGTCCTCCTCTTCTCACTGACGTTGGTCTATGTATAACATGTGAACCAGCTCCCATCTGTACAGAGCAGTGACACGGTTCTTTAGCTTGTTTCAAATTGTCAATTGTACTTTTTAAAGCTTCTACTTGAGCGCTTAGTTCTTGTATGGTCTTTGTCTTGCTTTTTTTCTGCATTTTGGAGTTTGATTCACCCTCGTTGGAGTCTGAGTCAATTTGTGCGCTATGAGCTTGAGTCTGTCTTCGCTGTATGGCTTGACCTAATCGTCGTTGGCGTTCACTTTCCTCACTTGAGATCTTTGTCACCTGCTTCAGCAGTGCTTCATCTGTTACTGTGTGATCTGTGAGCAAAGGTTTCAGTTTACTTCTGATGTCACTGTACTTGGGTAGAAAACCTTGATGAATTGTACGCAGGAACACATTCTGAACTGTTCGTGGCTTATATTCAATGTGAGTATTGCTCTGTTTGGAAGCAAAAAGTACTTTTTGTTTTAGGCCGATTACACGATATAGAAACTGTTGTGGAGTTTCATGTTCTCGTTGCCTTGTACTCATTAATTCCTGGAAAAGCTCACTACTGCCTCTTTCACTTAAATGTGACTGTAGGAAACTTTTCAGCTCTGGTACAGTTAGATCGTCTTTATTGATAAGCATTTCCTTGAACTGTCCCGGTTTAACTATCCGCAGGACAGCCTGAATGATCTCACTCTCTGAGTAATTCATCTTAATGCCTTCATCAATTTGTTTACATAGGTTATTATAACCGATGTCTAAAGTACTATCGCCTATCTGACCACCATGTATCTTGAACTCTTTATGTGGTAGATATGGAAAGTCTCTCGGACTCATCTTGCTTTCTCTCTGCTGTCGTGGTAAGTATTCAGGATAAGGGAACTGTCTCGTAGTTGGTATCATTTTATCTTCTGTCTGTGTCAGCTTGTACTCTGACAGCTTTTTCCCTAACTCCTCATAACTAATGAGTAGTTTCTGATATTCATTTAACTGTGTGTGTAATAGTGTGGCGGTAGAATCTGTGTGTCTGTGTATAGGGGATGTCTGTGTGTGTGTATGTGCATCAAGTTCATGTTCAATAAAAACAGATGGATCACTCACAGTATTGTTCACACGACTCTCAATCAATTCATTAATCATGTCTCTTAATGTTAGTAATTGTGCAATCCTTCATCTTCCAGTTTAAGTAAACTGTCACTCTGCATATAAGAAATGATGAAATTCAAACAGCTTTCCTCATCATCCTTGGCGATAGTGGTTGTAATCAAACCTGCAACCGGAGTAATGCTGTCAGCAACATGCCCCAGTTCATGCACAGTCAACATGTGTAGGCTCTTCTTTATGTTCCAGACGAGTCTTTTCCTCTCGCCCTCCATGGTGTCCAGCTTCAAACCTTCTCACGACCCTTTTAGTGATGCGTCGCCTTCCTCTCAGCTCGGTCCTCAACAGCTGTCACAAGTCGCACGCAATCTCTCTTTGTCGTCTCGTCACCATGAAGTCTGGATCCCAGCACTAGCCTCACACTCTGGATGTTGATCTCGGTGGAACCTCCATGAATCTGTAACGGGTCCCGGACACGGAACTCGTTGACAGATTAAAAATGTCTGAATTATCAGGAGAAACAAAAACACATTGAAACTTCAGTGTCTTTCCGCAGGCGCAGCTTAGTAGCGTCTCTTTATTAACATTCATATCATACCAAAAGCATCCTCACAAATCATGTTTCATGTAATTTAACAAACAGTTTTGTTCCCTTCTTTTGTATAGTTCTTTTGCAACAATATAGTCTTCAAATACTTATACACTCTGTACACTTTTATATACCACATATTATCATTATACCTGCTGTATTTTTATCAGTATGATACAGAAATACACTTTAAATTCTTTCAGTCAGACGTCTTTCTCATGTTTCTCTGTAAATACCTCCATATATAACCATTTACCATTAAACTACTAAACTCAGTTGATATAATCATGCGTCTGTTATTTGTATCATTTAAATTGTAACGGTTTCACTTGACACCAATTACCAATGTTACTCTCATAAACTATATACATTACTCTAACACATATTGATTTACGTTTTCTAAGTCATTTTCTGTTCAATTATCACGTACTGAGATAAATAGATATTATTTATTTGGGAGACAGTTGTAACAAACGTAACTCAGGCCAACTGTCATTTTACCGGTTCTTTCATCTAAATGACTCTACTCAATTTACTACCGTAAACAAGCTATTCGCTTTCAAACACATAGGAAATGTGTACTCGCATGTCTTTACATTCATGATAACAAACATATTCACTTTTTATGAAACATACCTGAATTATCAGGAGAAACAAAAACACATTGAAACTTCAGTGTCTTTCCGCAGGCGCAGCTTAGTAGCGTCTGAAGTAAACACAACGCGCATCGCCATGGCAACCCACAGCGCGTGCTTTCTCCAATGCTAACGATATTTTGTTTCAGACACAGATGTTAGTAGTGATAATTAATAAATGACTTTTCACAGTATATATATATAAATAAATAAATATATACATTAATAACAAAACAACCATTACTATTGTGAATACACAATGGTGTATCACATGTAGACTCTCTCCATTTTTAAATTACCCGGCTTTCTGATGTGTTGACGTTAGACAGGAAGTCTGCATACCCTGCGATTGTGTATTTCCGGTTTCTGTGAAAAAGGTCTATACCCGGCTGCAGTCTGCAGAACGGGGCGGGGCTACACGCATCGCACCGCCCACAAATGCATTCATTGTCTAATCACATGTAATGACGTAGTCAACTCCGTAAACAGGAAATGCGGTTACAAGCATAGTTCAAGCTACGATTCATTCGTATTCATTCGATATTAAATATCTGTACATGTAATATTAAACAATATATTATAAATTCGTTAATTATCTACATGTGATATTAACAAATGGTTCAGTTGGCTAATGACATGTAATGACGTAGACACCTCTGTAAACAGGAAATGCGGTTAAGAGGTTAAGATATATATATATATATATATATATGCATTTGTGCATATATATATGCATTTGTGCATTAAGAACTGTATATTGCAACGATTAATGTTTATTTGCAAATTTAAATTATTTATGGGTTTTTATTTTTATTTACGCATTTACTTGTATTTAATGTATTTTTTTTGTCACCAACTTAACACTTCAAGTTTCTTTAGAAATGTTGTCTTAGAATTATGAATTGATAAAGTGCCATTTTTATAAGAACTACATGACAGCTATTGCTTTGTTCTGATAACAAAACCTTTCACAATAAATGATGTGTACATGTAGAGATAAAATATAGAGATTACCTCATGTTAAAGAAAGGGAAGTCCAAAAGCGTTGGACTAAACAATATATGAAGAGGAATAAACTCAAAGAACATGAAGATAATGCAGTTTGAGTATTTCATTTTATTGGTCATACAAAACAGGATAAAAGTTCCCTCCAGGATAAAAAACAAGACCAACACACACAAACCTTTTGGGTTAACACTGATTCTCCCTTCTACTATGTTCCACAGGCATTCTAGCACTGGCACATAAAACAGGAGTCCATATCCTCTATAGTACTGTCATAGAATCCTCTCAAGCAGCCACGCCTTCAATTACCATAAAACCCAGAGTAGGATTTGAACAACATTTTGCATTTGTTGCACTCTCTGATGTCAAAGGGCACCTGCAATTCAGCCTTGGATGATGCATTCCACTTCTGACTTTAATCACGCGAACTTAAAGTCAGTTTTGCCAAAGTTCTACCAACATGTGAACTTTGCAACAAGGGGAAGTGTTAACACTCTGGACTTGGTTTACACAACAGAAAAAAATGCATACAAAGCTGAACCCCGCCCCCACCTCGGATACTCAGACCACATCTCTGTTATGCTAATCCCAGCATACAGACCACTTCTCAAACTTACCAAACCGGTTCAAAAACAGATCACAGTATGGCCAGATGATGCCACCTCAAAACTATAGGACTGCTTTCAGTGCACAGACTGGAACATGTTCAGGTTTAAAAAAAAAATTTCTACGTCTAGTGTATTTATGTTCATATTTATGTTTATTTATGTAGCACCGTGGTCCTGCGAGACACGACATTTCATTCCACTGTATGTCCACACATGTAGCGGAATGACAATAAAGCTTGACTTGACTTGACTTGACTTGAACTTCTACTGCTTTCTTACTGACTTCACATCCACAATATGCTGAGCTGTGCTCCCCTCCACAATTACAACACTTCAATTTGCTCCTTCGTTACATTTTCCATATTCATGTTCACCTGCACACCTTCCACATCTTCGTTTGCCCCTACACACTGCCGCTACATGCCCGTACTTTTGACACTTAAAGCATCTCAAAGGCGGAGGAACATAGGGCCTGATTTCATAGCTCATAAAGCCAGTGTATACTCTTGATGGTAGCCTTTTACTGTCAGTTTTAAGCATAACTGCTAAACTATCACATTTCTCCCCATTTCTTGTTGTTTTCAAACGTCTTGCCTCAACCACTTTGGCTCCAACAACATTGTCTTTAATTTGTTCAACAGAAACTGTTGTAGGAATCCCAGAGATAACTCCTCGGACATATTTTTTATTCTCAACCATTGTAACGATCACTTTTTGTCCCTCAATATTGTTTAATTTAATGGCCTTGTTCTGTTGAGTGTTATCTTTGCACTCTATTAACAATGTTCCATTTGGCATGGCTCTGGCACTTTTAATTTCTCCTATTAGTTTGTTTAGCAACTTCGTAAGATGTATTGGGTTCCATTTACCAAACGATGATCCTTCCTGCACTAGTTTCATTATTACTTTATATTCTCCACTTTGTTCATTCATTTTCGCTGTAGTTTCACTTGTTCCTTGATCACTTTCAGTGCCTACACTATTTGAAATGATCTTTTGTTGTTTATGACGTCTACGCTTTCGATTAGTTTTAATGCCTACCAAACTCCAGTCTTCAAATTTACCACCACCTACTTTAATTCTTCCTGATTTGCTATCAAATCCGTCACTTCCTTCTGCCATCTCCTGGTCATTCAAAGTCTTCTTCTTCTTTGGTGTTTAATGGCGGTTGGCAAATCAACTTGTAGGTGCAGTACCGCCACCGACTGGACTGGAGTGTGGACAGGATACATGCTTATAGGATTAACATACTGCGATAGATGTATGAGAATTCCAAAAAAAACAAAACAAAAAAAAAAACATCTAAATTATTTTACTTAATTTTGTTTCTTTAATAAACTTAATAATATTATCATATATAGCTTTTTCCTTTAGTACACCTATTATAGAAAAATCTTTACGCTCAACTTTAATTAACCACTGAATAAAATGACGTCTTTCATTGTTGTATTTCCTGCAGTGAAGTATTACATGTTCAACTGTCTCTTGCTGACTACAGTGATTACATTCCCCAGTTGGGTGCTTGCCAACTTTAAACAGTGTACTATTGAATCCTGTGTGACCTATTCTCAGACGGGTTATAATATTCTCTTCATTTCTGTTCCTGCTCTCTTTCCTCCCAGCACCAACTTGTTGTTGAATATTATATAAGTGTCTTCCTGTTTCAATACCATCCCAGTGTACCTGCCATACCGATTGTGCATATTTCCTAATAAACGCTTCTACTTTACTTAATGGAACTTGTAAATCTATCTGTTTTAATTTTAAAGATTGTTTAGCCAGAACATCCACCCTCTCATTTCCAACTACACCAACATGAGCAGGAACCCAAATAAATTGAATTGATATACCCATAAGCTTTATATTATACAATTTATAGAAAATTTCATTAATTATATCCATCCTAAAAGATGATTTGCCAGATTTTATGCTTTCCAGTGCTGAGTAGCTATCAGATGCAATAACTATGTTATCTATTTGCTTTTCTTCTGTCCACTGCAGGGCCATTAAATTGCCAATAGTTCTGTAGCATAAACTGATAAATGATTGGAAACTCTTTTCTTAATGTAAGAATCATTCATTGGAATATACACGGCTGCACCGGCATATCCTGTCTTCGGGTCTTTTGATCCATCCGTAAATAGAAACACTGAATCTTGGAAATGCCTCTCAATATAATTCCGTACTATATACCACACTAGAAGTTGTTTGGATTGATCCTTTATTTCCTGTTGTATACTGAGGTCAACGGTTGGTAAGGGAAATAACCAGGGAGGGATGTTGGATATTGAGACTGTGTTGCTGTACTGTACTTGACTTAGTCCTATATTCCTCGCCTTTGCATCACCTATCTGCCCAAAACTCATAAAATTATTTTCATTATGTTCCCAACAGTCTGTCAGTACACTTTTGACAGGATGTGAAACACTTTGTCCCTGGATATTAACCCAATATGCCAACATTAACTTCGCTTTCGATTAATTTTAATGCCTACCAAACTCCAGTCTTCAAATTTACCACCACCTACTTTAATTCTTCCTGATTCGCTATCAAATCCGTCACTTCCTTCTGTCATCTCCTGGCCATTCAAAGTCCAGTTGTTGCCAACCGCCCTCCTCTGCTCTGTGCGGCCATTCACATCGAGTCCATCCACCAAACCTTCTTCTTCTTCTTCTTCTTCTTCTTCTTCTTCTTCTTCTTCTTCTTCTTCTTCGTTGGGGTTTTAGGCAATTGGCATCTGAGTTGTTGCATTACTGCCACCTGCTGTTCTAAAGTTACTGTAGGGCTATTACCGTCTACTGTCCAGTCTGGTTTCTTTTAGAAAAGTAAACAGATATATACTATCGTTCAAAAGTTTGGGGTCAGTACATTTTTATTGTTTTTTTTAAGAAATTAATACTTTTATTGACCAAGGATGTATTAAGTTAATAATTAAAAGTTTATTAAAAGTTAATAATAAATAATTTACATTGTTATAAAATATTTATATTTTGAATAAACACTGCACTTTTTATTGAAACTTTTTATTAAACTTGTTATTCATGAAAGAATCCTGAAAAAAAAAAATTTTACAGGTTCCAAAAAATATTTGGCAGCAGAACTGTTGATATTATCCAACATTGATCATTCTAATAATAAATCCGCATATTAAAATGATTTCTGAAGGATCATGTGACACTCATGTGAGACTGGAGTAACAGCTGATAAAAATTCAGCTTTTCATCACAGGAATAAATTCTATTTTAAAGTATGTTGAAACTTATCAGCTCATCAGTAACACAGTTGACCATAAGAAAACATAGCTGACAAAGGTAACACAGTTTACTGGACATGAGAGAGAAATGACAAAGAAACAATACATCACAGGCTATACTTACAACATTTGTTGTAGTGTTCATTGAAAAGTCTTCGGGAAAAAAATAGATCCAACATGCTAACATTCTGCTCTACTGCTTGACTTTCCTTGAGTAAGACTGATTCCAGTGCTTCTCTCTCTTAAGCCTTCTACACACTGCATGATTTTAGCAATCCTATAAGATCATTGCTGTGCGACATGGATGTAATAAACTTGGGTATGAAATGCATGTACACCATATGATTGTAGCGCTTTTTTATCCCTTATTATAGAGACAGCGCCCTGAGTTTGTTTCACTTACTGTGTTTCTTCTTTTGACAGTCTATCCTTAAGGTTTCCCTACCTACTATACAGGTCCTTTTCAAAAAATTAGCATATTGTGATAAAGTTCATTATTTTCTGTAATGTACTGATAAACATTAGACTTTCATATATTTTAGATTCATTACACACAACTGAAGTAGTTTCAAGCCTTTTATTGTTTTAATATTGATGATTTTGGCATACAGCTCATGAAAACCCAAAATTCCTATCTCAAAAAATTAGCATATCATGAAAAGGTTCTCTAAACGAGCTATTAACCTAATCATCTGAATCAACTAATTAACTCTAAACACCTGCAAAAGATTCCTGAGGCTTTTAAAAACTCCCAGCCTGGTTCATTACTCAAAACCGCAATCATGGGTAAGACTGCCGACCTGACTGCTGTCCAGAAGGCCATCATTGACACCCTCAAGCAAGAGGGTAAGACACAGAAAGAAATTTCTGAACGAATAGGCTGTTCCCAGAGTGCTGTATCAAGACACCTCAGTGGGAAGTCTGTGGGAAAGAAAAAGTGTGGCAGAAAACGCTGCACAACGAGAAGAGGTGACCGGACCCTGAGGAAGATTGTGGAGAAGGACCGATTCCAGACCTTGGGGGACCTGCGGAAGCAGTGGACTGAGTCTGGAGTAGAAACATCCAGAGCCACCGTGTACAGGCGTGTGCAGGAAATGGGCTACAGGTGCCGCATTCCCCAGGTCAAGCCACTTTTGAACCAGAAACAGCCGCAGAAGCGCCTGACCTGGGCTACAGAGAAGCAGCACTGGACTGTTGCTCAGTGGTCCAAAGTACTTTTTTCGGATGAAAGCAAATTTTGCATGTCATTCGGAAATCAAGGTGCCAGAGTCTGGAGGAAGACTGGGGAGAGGGAAATGCCAAAATGCCTGAAGTCCAGTGTCAAGTACCCACAGTCAGTGATGGTCTGGGGTGCCATGTCAGCTGCGGTCAATGCAGCTAGCTATCAGGAGATTTTGGAGCACTTCATGCTTCCATCTGCTGAAAAGCTTTATGGAGATGAAGATTTCATTTTTCAGCACGACCTGGCACCTGCTCACAGTGCCAAAACCACTGGTAAATGGTTTACTGACCATGGTATTACTGTGCTCAATTGGCCTGCCAACTCTCCTGACCTGAACCCCATAGAGAATCTGTGGGATATTGTGAAGAGAAAGTTGAGAGACGCAAGACCCAACACTCTGGATGAGCTTAAGGCCGCTATCGAAGCATCCTGGGCCTCCATAACACCTCAGCAGTGCCACAGGCTGATTGCCTCCATGCCACGCCGCATTGAAGCAGTCATTTCTGCAAAAGGATTCCCGACCAAGTATTGAGTGCATAACTGAACATAATTATTTGAAGGTTGACTTTTTTTGTATTAAAAACACTTTTCTTTTATTGGTCGGATGAAATATGCTAATTTTTTGAGATAGGAATTTTGGGTTTTCATGAGCTGTATGCCAAAATCATCAATATTAAAACAATAAAAGGCTTGAAACTACTTAAGTTGTGTGTAATGAATCTAAAATATATGAAAGTCTAATGTTTATCAGTACATTACAGAAAATAATGAACTTTATCACAATATGCTAATTTTTTGAAAAGGACCTGTAAAGTAACCTATACCTATACCAGTTGAAAAACTATAACCTATCTAAAAATAATGAGAACAGGTGTAGACCCAACAATGGGTTAACTTCCCCTTTTTACATGCCCTCTACACTACAGGTTTCCCAATAATTCAACCAATGATTAAGTACCTGTAGTTTTAAACAATCACTCTAAGACCGTTTTTTTTTTTTTTTCCGTAAAGAACATGTATTGTCAAACAAATAGAGAAAGTAAAATAAAATAAAACAAAACTACCTTAAGCAAAGGTGTTCAAGTTTACAAAATAATCAGATACACAAAATAAAATTCAGTCACGTTAATGTCTCTTTAAATTCGACCCTTTCCCAAAACCAACACAGTCTTTACACCCGTTGCAAGCTTGTATTCGTTGGGGTCCATCACTGAAGATCCAGTGGTTCTCAAAAATGAAACTGACCAAACTTGTACCTCAATCGTAATTGGTCTCTCCCTGTTTACCGTCCGACGATAAGAGCCAGAGGTGACGAAATGCAATGCAATGATGTTATCAGCGGCGTCCCACGGGATGCACACAAACTCGGAAAACCACTCGATATTAAGTGGGGTAAAGTTGGTTTTATGTTGGACATTCGTCAGACATTAGCAGAGCAAATTAAGGGACTGTCTCAAAAGTGCATGAAAATGGTAAAAAAGATATGCATTCCAAGATTCAAAAACATGCAAAGCATCATGCAAATAATATGTAGAGATGTGAATTAAGTGGAAAAACATTAATACATGATTTTAAGCTGTGAATGGGATATTAACAGTTAATTTTTGCTTTATTATTAGATTGTATTTCAATATTTTCTTTTAACTGGTAGCTGACTTTAACAGGTGTTGTTATGGCATCTGTAATATATTCTGTAACACATCTAACACATCATACATGACTTAGATTTTGAAAAGATGATTTTGTGTATTTTTAATGAATTTTTAAAATAGTCAAATCTATTTAACTTCCTGGTCATGTGACCCAATGATGTCACACCAGTTGTAATATATTCACACAATCATGACACACATCATACACCACTTGGATTTTGGAAATATGATTTTGTGTATTTTATGTGAATTTTTAAGATATTCAAATCTATTTAACTTCCTGGTCATGTGACCCGATGATGTCACACCAGTTGTAATATCTTCACACAATCATGACACACATCATACACCACTTGGATTTTGGAAATATGATTTTGTGTATTTTTATTGAATTTTTCAAATAGTCAAATCTATATAAGTCCCTAGTCAATTCACCCAAAAATGTCACACTGCTGTATTACCTTCACACAATCCTGACACAATAAAAATAATAATTACAATAATAAAAATAATAAATTGGATAAAGAACTGTATAAATAAGCTGTCATCTATATGGAATCTGATCCCTAATGTTATTTTTTTTTTCTCCAAAGTAGGTGGTTTAAGTTTTTTATTAATGTGTAATTAAAGCATGATGAAAATCCATATCATATTTGCCCCTTTTTGCATATGCAAATGTTATTAGCTTGGAACCTAATTTTTAAACACAATTTTACACCTTATGTCTAATCTGGAATAAAAAGAATGTACTGTATAAACACAAATCTCTTTTCTTTTTTTCCCCTTTTTTTATGGTATTTTTGCATCTCAGTCTTTCAAAATGGAGTTCGTAGACAAGCATGAAATTCCTGTTAGTCCAAAAGAGTTTGTGATTGTTGCTGATGCAGTGCTACATGCAGTTCTCATGCTTTTAAGGTCTTTTTTTCCCTCCAATCTCTGTCACTCATTGGATCTATGTAAAATATTTATAAAGGTAAACAGTGACTTTCATCATCTAAATCAAAAAGCAACGAGAAAATTAGAGTTTTGTTTCAGGAGGAGTCTGTTTCTGTGCCTTATGTAATCTTCAACTAGAATCGTTTTGAAGAAAGTTTGGTCATTACCTCGCAAATATCTGATAAATAACAACATGAGAAAAGTGACATTGATAAGTTACAGTTACATAAGTTGATTCATAGATTTTATTTAATGAATGAATTTAAGTGCTTTCCTATAAGCCTTATTCCATCTGTTCTGAAATATTTTTATTTATTTTGGAATTGCTCATACAATGACATTTAGATGATATTCTTTATTTTATCAAATGTTATGTGAATCCTGATTTCAAATTTACATATAGATTTTTTTGGTTTTCATAATTGTGAAAAGGAAAGTGATATTTATTTCATAAACCTTATTTCCTGCAAGCTACATATCATATTCATTATGTAAATGTTCTAAATGCTGAAGTCTTATTTTTAAGATTCAAACTTAAAATGAAAATGCACTTGCACTCAAAAAATGTTTTGTTCTAAATTTAAACTATGTAATGCAATTGCACACACATTTTCTATCTAATAAGATTTCATAGATTTAACATAGATGCATTAATAAACTTAACCCATAAGAACCCGGACCGATTTCTCCTTATAGGAAAATTATGAGGCATATAATACAGACCAGATGGACCACTTATAACATGTTTCTGCAGTTGTTTTTGAAATGCAACCCTTCTTTGTGAAAGATCTGTAATGTTACATATATGTGACATTGGGCGTTTATAATAAATTTTTCATGTTACATATATGTCACATTGGGCATTTATTTCACAATTGAAAAAAGTACATTTTGTCAGTTTTATTTGCTACATAACATTTTTTTTTCTTTTTATTTGCTTTTCCATAGCATATTTAAAAGCTACATAACTGTGACCATTACATTTTACAACAACTCTTTCGAAACATCAAAATTCTACCTTTTTTGGTATATGGTTGTTCATGTTTTGTTTTTTTTTTCACAACTCGAAAAAGAGTAAACTAAATAAAAATAAATAACTACCTCACACTGGAGGTCAACATGTTAAACATGCACATAACATTGCAATAAGTTGTATATTGTGCAATAAAAAAAGCAAACAATACAATGCTCAGTGAAGAAAAAACATGCACATAGCTCAATAACGTCACAAAAATGTGTATCTTGTGCAATAAAACTAAACAAACAATACAACAAAAAATGCACTTATTGCAATAACATCGCAAAAATGTGTGCAACAAAATTGTTAACAAACAATACAATGCTTAAAAAAA